>CACRXK020001030.1:0-61917 GCA_902702795.2 Paramuricea clavata | reverse complement strand
ATAATATATATATATATATATATATATATATATATATATATATATATATATATATATATATATATATATATATATATATATATGGAATTGTATAAATATCTATATAAACCTTACTTATCTAATTTAAAATTATATTCATTAATAGCATGAACTATACAGGGCTGTTTCTAAAACGTTCAGTGTTGCAAAAAAAGTTATAAATCTTTTTGCCATTTGTCCTAGTCTCTCTTTCCCTAATGTCACTCAGTTTCTTTGGCAATAGTCCGTGAAGTCTTTGTGATGGTTGTAACATGTTCTCAGTTAAGGAGGCACATAAATTGTTTCTGCGTTCTTCTAAGGTCAGCAGATTGCTCTGAGATAATAGAAGTCCATAATCACAAAGGCCAGGATAAATTATTCCGAGGGCTCGTTTTTGGATTCTTTCTATGTTTTTCTTATGCATTTGTGTCAGGCCACCACTCCAGATTTGTGCACCATACTCCAGAACAGAACGAATTACTGTACAATAGAAAGCTAATAAGTCATTTTTTGGTGCACCATAATTCTTTAAAATCTTCAAGAGGTAGAGTCGCTTAGCGCCTTTTTTTACAATATACTCAGTGTACTCAGTGTTGGTTTTCCATCTTATGTCATCGTCTATCCATATTTCTAACAATTTATACGATTTTGCACGGGATATTTTATCGTCGCCAATATTAATCAGTGGTATTTCTGTTTTCTTCTTCCGAAAATCAATTAGCATTTCTTTACATTTTTTTCCATGCAGTTCTATACTCTCATTCTTTGCAAATTGCACTACGTTATTTACACTTCGTTGGGTGTTACCAATTGGGCTACCAGATGAATGTTGAGTTATGGTAATGACTTCGGACAATGTACTATCATCAACGAACATAGCTATATCTTGATCACCAGATGCTTCACATATCTGTTCCTGCTCATTAGGTATAGCGACTTGTGGGAGATGGTTAATTTTTAGGATAAATGCTATTGGACCCAGCTTGTCACCCTGTGGGACTCCACCCCTGATCTTTCGCAGGTCTGATTGCTCGCCTTGAAATGATGTAAATTGCGATCTGCCATGTAGATACGCAAACCAACCCACTAATGCCAACTCTCAAGAAGCTTGTTGTGATCTACAAGATCAAACGCCTTCCGAAAATCAAGAAAAACAATTCTAATGACCTTTCCTGGAGTGTGCATTGCCGAGTGCCATTTATTCAGTAAGTGGATCAAGGCTTGAACTGCAGATGTACCAGGAAGGCCGTCAAACTGGAATTCACTAATTTTTTCCCGAACATCTTCATAAATCCATTTGGTGGCATATGACTTTTGGACTTTGGACAAGGTACTTGTTAGTGCAATTGGTCTCAGAAGATCTACTGAACAGCAAGGCTTGTTCTTTGGTATTCCACACACCTTGGATACTTTCCATATATCCGGGAAGAGCCGACAAGAAAAGGACTCATTAAATATGTGTGTTAGAGGCCCTGCAAAGTATTTTGCAAATAGCTTGATTATCTTTGTGTTAGGGTCAAAGGGACCCACTGCTTTGTTTACTTGAAGGCTGCTTGGCTTGTTCACAACGCTGTCAAACGTAATATATGGTAAGGGTTCATAGGGTCCAACATGAAGCCATTCACTTCTTACTTATGAAAAGTCGCTAGTGAGGTTAGTAAAAAAATCGTTCATGTGACAAGCGGTCTCTTTCGGGTTTAATGGAGCCTCAGTTGCAGGATTAATGAGAGTAATGCCTTGTTGTTTCTTTCCAACTATTTTTTTAATGTTTTTCCACCATGTTTCGGGATCTTGGACACGGGCAGGTTTAATCTTTTCGTGGTATAGTTTATGTTTTTCCTTTCCAATTTCCAAAACGATTTTATTACGCAATGATTTAAAATCGTCAGTTCTTCCCCGCTGATACAATTTGTCTCTTTTGGAAATCATTTGTTTAATTTTTCCAGATATAAACAGTTTATCGTCCTCATGCACTTTAAATGTTTTCAACGGGAAAACAATATCAATCATCTCTGATGTAACAAACAGAAAGGCATCTACTTTGCCATTTATGCAAGGGGAGTTATATACCATTGGCCAGTTTTGCCGGCTGATAAGATCTTCAAATAACTGAAGACTGGAGTTCTTTATCGGTCGAGTAAATGATTTTCCTTGTTATGTTCTTATTCACTGTTCGAACTCTTGGTCTCCAAACGATCATGCAGTGGTCAGAACTACCAAGCGGGGCAAGCACCTCTGGTTCCTCATATAAAGTGTGAGCGTTGCTAAATATAAGATCAAGAATTGCTGTTCCCCTTGTTGGTTTCTTCACCACCTGCTTTAATCGGCAGTTGTTCGTAATTATCTTCTCCTGAAAATGTGAAGATAATCTTCTCTTCTTCTATCTTCTCCTGAAGATGTGAGCCGGACCACGGAATCTTCCGTGAGGGTGACGAAGTTGCAAATCTGGCATCTTGGCTCGTTGCATTCTGGGGCGTTGCGACTGGCAAAGTCTGATGAGACATTGGCAGTACCCGCTAGATGACGAACGTTGACCTGGTACCTACTGACGATTGATAAGAAGGAAGTAACTCGAGGGCTCGCCGAAAACTTGCCGCGACATAATTTTTCAAAACCCTGAACACACGGTTTACTGTCCGTTAATAGACATGCTTGGTGGGTGGATTGGATAATGAACGGGCTGAAGTGCTTAACTGCGGCAGCGATACTAAGAGCTTCGATTTCGCAGAGTAACCAGGAGACTTGATGTTTTCGTAGTTTTGCGCTAAAGAAGACAGCGAGATGAAGCTTCTCGTTGCGGGTGATGTATAGGGTGGCCCCGATACCGTGTTTGGTAACTGATCCGTCAGTAACGATCCAAAGTTGATCAGATGGTCGTGGTAGAGTGATGGATTTCCGTGTAGTGAGGTTAGTTTGTGCATAGCGGAACTGTTCGCGTAACGTATCTGTCCACAGTATGCGCTCGCCTGACTGTTGACCTGCAATGGCGCTCTCCAGTGGGGCTATGATGTGTGAACACTTGGGTAACACTCTGCCCAGGACTTTATATGCGCCAATAAATGAACGTAAACCACGAACAGTGTCAGGTGGGGGGGCACGATGACAACGTGGCAATGCGATGTGGACTGGCAGATAGACGTCCTTCTGTCCATATCCATCCAAGTATGGTAGTCGAGTGGGGGCAGATAGTGGTCTTTGAAGGAGAAAGATGGAGATTGCATTGCTGAAGAGCTTGTAAGATGCGACGCCAATTCTGGAGAAGGGCTTCGGGTGAGTCAGCTCCACAGTAGAGATCGTCGGCAAGTTTGTCTGCGATACCGTCCTGCAGATAATCTCCCAGTACACGACACATTAGCTCCTCCAGGGCGGTTTCCGATCCGGGCATTCCCATCGCGCATTCCCATCCCAGGCTCGTATACCACGAAACGGTGTGGCGACGCCGCAATATTTCATCGAGCTTTTCGACAGCGGTATTTGGTAGAATGCACTTGTTAAATCGGTTACTATGATGTACTTCCACTGAGCAATAGTGCGTAGTGTGGTGTCGACATCGGGTAGCAAAGATGGCTGAGGCTTGCTATAACGCCCAATGTCGGCAAAAGCTGTGACCAAACGATGTCCACCGGTTGGTTTGGTAACGAGGAACGAGGGATTTAGATACTCTACTGTTATTCCAATGTCCTCGGGCCGTTTAAATACTCCTTGAGCTTCAAGTTCGTCGAAATTCTGTTGCAATTCTACTAATTTATTATAGGCATACTGTGGAACACGACCCTTTCGTTGAGGGGGTTGGACCGGACCCATGTTAACCACAGCTTCGAGTGGACCAACCGCGCCATTGAACCCGGTGATGGTGGGGTCGAATACGTCATCATGGGCTTCTAACAGGCTGCGGAAGCTTTGACGGGTGGTGGATGGAAGAATGTTGTTGGGATCCACGGTTACACAAGACGAATGTGAGGATGCAAGAGGTTTAGGGGTGACATGTGGCACAGGATGCAGAGGGAAGGGGAGTGTGTTCTCCTTGGGGTCTAGAGCCTGTGCCAAACGAACTTGGCAAAAATGTTCATGGCGGGATATGTTCTTAACTATTGATGTATCATTCAGTATGCGGACTCGTCCTGCGACAGCTTCGAGAATATGTGGGCGTGGCCAATCACTCACGGATTTAGCGCAATCTGGGCGTGGTTCCACGGCAAGGGTGCTATCTGGGTTAATTTCACGAGGAATGGGAATCTCTAGGTATTCACCGGGCCAGATCACTGTAGGAGTTGGTGGAGCTCGAAGAACGTATGCCTGGGTACGTCTAACAAGGTGTTCCTTCCGATTGGGAAGATGTGTATTGTAGTGGGTGACGTCTGTACCCTTGATTGTAATTTGTTGCTTCGAGGGTCTAATGGAAATGTCATTATATATTTTACGCTTTCCGAAGGTCTCGCAACATCCCTCGTACACGGATCACGCAATCCTGCACGGAAAACCATTCGGTATTCCTTTATTGGTTACCATAAAGGGGGTTCCCGCCAAAACGTCAACGTCTAAATTGTTTACGACCAGGGCATCAAGATGGAGGGTGTGGGAGTTACGTGATAAATCCAGATGGACTTCACCAACAACGCTTAGTGGAGTAATTCCGTCAGCCTGTAGAGCTGTTTCTTTGGTTTTTTGGATAGTGGCGCCAATTTGTTGGGCAATAGATGACTTAATCATACTGGTTTCGGCGCCAGTATCAAGAGTGAGTTGTACCGCATGGTGGTTGTGGAATACTTTCAGGTGCGGCGATTGTTTTGTGCTAACTCGGTAGGCGGTAGACTTGACCCGATTGTTCTTGAAACAGGAGTGGTCATCTGGTTCTGGCTCTAAGTCTGACTTATCAGGCGGTTCATGTTGATCAACAATGACCTGTCGTGTGCGAGTTAAATATTGACGGTCTTCGTTAGGACGAAATGGGCACTTACTCAAGTAGTGTTGGAACTGCGATCTTTTAGCTTGTTTACATATGGGACAGCACTTGGTTGCCCCTCGTTGTTACTGGGCTGGGAAGACGCACTACGATTGTCACGCTGTTGTGAGGATCGTCGAAAGGCTGTGCGTAGAACTTTAGCCTCATTTGAAGAATGAATTTCGTCGAGGAGGGCGTCTAAAGCTTGAGATATTTCGGGTTTGAGGCTGGCTAGTGTCTGTGATCGGAGTTCTGTTCCGTAACGTTGCTTAACTAAAGTGGGAAAATCTGCATGAATTAAACGCAACCAGGTCAGTACAATTATGTTTTCAAGCGAGGGTGTTAATTCTTCGTCCGTGGAAACGTCTTCGCCGTGATGTCGGATATTACCATTAGTGTGAGTAAATTATCATCGATAAAACTCAGAAGTCGCTGATATAAGTCCTTGGGGCGCTCGTCAGGCTCTAAACGAATGTTATTAAAATCGAGAAAATGTGCCCGGGTGGACTGAAAGCCATAATGTGCACGAATTGCTTGCCAAATTGTCCTCATAGATGTTGAGTTGTTAACGATTGTGTTTCTTGCAGTGACGGGACAATAATTGGCTACTTGGCCGAGTATTAACTCCAAGTGAGTTAGCTGTTGGGCGGCTGTACGTCGGCTGGCTTCTGGAACGTCTTCGCCGTCGTTTTCGAGATCACGTAGTGGGGCCGTAGACCGCAGCCATGTTGTGCCGTAGATCGCAGCCATGTTGTGTCTTCGAGTAAAAATACGGCGAAGTTGTGGTCTAAGGCAAGGGTGTATTGAAGATTTTGGCGCCAGGCTTCGTATGAAGTGATAGTTTCCTGCTTTGTCAGGGCCCACTGTTTGGGAGCTCGACTTGTAGCCATATCTTGTTCGTAAATATGTGACGCATTAACAACTACAGATGCAAGCTGCTTCGTCTTCGACTTGTTGTCTGAGAGTAATTTCTTATCGACTTTGATTGTATTTGTTGAGCTATTCCACTTTATCGGAGCTCTTTGAGAACTATATTGAAATTCTCAGTAATGGACCGCTGCCACCACGCCAGTAAATAAGAGAAAACTCAAGACGAATAACACAATATAAAGGATATATTATACAACACGAAATCACAGATGTTCGCAAGCGCCGAGCGGGGCTTAATATATTTATATTGTCAACACTGTTCGAATGTCAATCAAAATACATCACTGTCTGATGTGACGTACTTCCTGTAACTTTAACATATTAATAATGCTAATCAGAATACGTCATTGTATGTGTGACGTACTGTAACTTTAACATAACAATAACAATGTGAATTGTGGCGCTCAAATATAGTCAACGTAAAAATTAATTAAATATACATACTACGCAAGGAAAACTGTTATTATTGACAAAATTGTGGATCATGGACCTACGAACCTACGCGTCAAAAGATTGGGGGGGGGGGGCACCGGCTTCCAGGAGAAGAAAAATTTTCACGTTTTTGACCAATTTTTTGTTAAAAAACATCGAAATTTCCAAACAAAAAGGGCACCTTTGATGTTAATTTAGTATTTACAGCGACATTAGCTTGTACAAAAAAGGCACTTTTCATCACAAAAAGAGCACTTTTAGTCCTTTGAAAAAATTTGGGGGCGGGGCACATGCCCCTGTGTCTAGCCTGTGTACAGCCGTTACTCTCGACGAAGCGCGCGAGAGAACGTCTGTGAGTTGGATGCATAATCCTTGTTCAGGTCACGTGGATAGTTCCCAGATTTGGGGACCGACCTCTGATTCGATAGTGCTTTATATGAATAATGTATGACAAATGAAGCTATTTCATTGGTTAATTGATGATTAGCATGCGTTTAAAATAACAACACAAAAATTTTAAAATTCCAGATCAAGAATCAAGATTTCCTTCGGGACATACAAAGGTTTGAAAGACTAGAAATACAATCTGAAAAACGATACACCAGAAATATATTGCATATATTTCTCGATGAAGAGAATTGTTTTGAGTGCGAGCAATGCTAGACTGCGAGCAATCCCTCTATTTTCCTTCGTTTTATTGTTTCCCGGACTAAGACTGAACGCGCGGGAAAATGGCAAAAAGGGGCGGAGACGAGAGGAAAAATAGAGGGATTGCCGCTTTAACTAATTGTCAAGCGTGTTTGATTTTCCCGTTGCACAGACAACGGGAAATTCTGATTGGTTAAAAAACAACAAATATTCTGATAGCATTAAAACCCATCACTCAGCTGGCTTTACTGGCTGTATTAAAACAGACATTTGCCGAAATTAATATCTATCTTGGCAGCGGGAAGCAACGAAAATTGATACGTATGTAGTTGAAAGTCTTACAACAAGCTTACAGAAACAAACGCTTGCAATAGAGTGCCTACTTGAAGGTAGAGATGCTCTAGCTGTCCTTCCTATGGGATTTGGAAAGAGTTTCCTGTTGGCTGAAGATATTCGAAGGGTTTGTTCAAGCCCAACTAGTATTCTAGTATTTAAATTGTTCCTCTTCGTAGCATTATTGATGAACAGTTACGGTCCAACGACTTTGCATTAAGGATGATCGCTTTTGGAAATATTAACTCGGCCGTTGTTATAGTGGGATCAAGGAAACCAATTTTCAGATATTTGTGTATGCGTCTGCTGATGAAGCTTTGAGCCTTTGTCTCCTGAATTTGTTGCCTTGTTGAAGAATAAAAGCTCGCCATTCAGAAACGAACTGTCCCTCATAGTCGTTGATGAATGCTACACAGTTAGGCTAATTAATACATGGTGAGTTTATGGAGTTTGGGTTTATTATAATATTGTATGTCTTTGTATTAAAATATGTATGTATGTATGTATTGTATATTGTATGTATTGTTTTGATCTTAAATGGAATAGTCATGCTGACAGTATCAATGTATCATTAATTAAGAAAGCTTCTAAAAGATTGTATTTTTGTATCTGCGAAGCAGATATATTGCTATCGCAAACGTACCGTATCCCTAGCCATTCAGCGACGGGCTTATATAATTCAGCCAATTTATGCCAATTTAAGCCAATCAGCGATCAGTTTACATCAATTGTTTACATCGTGCCCGCATCTAACCTGCGAACGGGCATACTCTAGCCTCGTCAGGCCTCGTGTATAAATCGTGTTCAATCTCGTTCCCTAGCCTGCGATCCTCGGGAAGGAACGCGAGGCTCTGGGATAATCCGTTTCAGGGAGGAATCTGATTGGCCATTGAAATGGATGCGTAGTTCAATCTTAGCCAGGATTCTTGGCTTCCGGTAACGGATTATCCCAGAGCCTTCGATTCCTTCCCGAGGATCGCAGGCTCGGGGAACGAGATTGAAATCGTGTTATTCTTTCAAAAATATCTTGATATTTTTATCAATTTATCTTGAATTGGCTGAAGAGTTTTCTCTACTTGCGATATTATTCCGAAGTTATTTATCAACATGGAATCTTATCCTCATCTGGTAAGTAGTCAAATACCATATATTATAGATTTAAATACCAAATTTGTGCAAATATATATCCCACATATTTAATACATGAGTTCGGCAAATTACTGTATACTATCTATAGTTAATATTGCCGTATCTTCGGCGTAGAGACTGTGTACATGAAATGCACTCTGGAATTTTTTATTAATATATTACACTGTATAAAATATTGGATATTTTCGAGGATATTTTAAGCCATTTGTCAACATAGTTCACAAAAAGATTTATACAGTAAAACAATCCTTCTGTGACTTCTCTAATATTTTAAACAGTCAAAACATAGCAGGCAATATTTCCAATGAACAATACCAAAGGAAACTAATGGTCTTGGGAGATATTGAAATAAATCCTGGTCGTATATTTCTGTATAAACTCTGTTCAAAACAACAGTCCAACTAAGCTGTCATCAAATGTAGTGTTGGAGGTTAAAGATGTTATCAGTTTACAATACTTATACATTTTGGTTTTACACATTTAATAGAGTTTATAATTATACAAAATTTTAACAAACATTTTCAAATGCTAATAAACGAATCCCCACCCTAATATTACATTGTTATTTTGCTTTCTAACATAAATGTTTTTGTCTAGAGATTAATGCAAGAATGATGAATAAATGTACTGGATATTGGCTAGATAATTTTGTCAGAACAACCCACTTGCAAGACAATCTTACCTAAATTCATAAGTATCAATGGTATATGGATACTGTAATAACAGCTACAATAATCATATATTATATGGATGGTCAGATCAATGGCACATAATATGTACAAAACTGAACTTGTGATACCTTCTACTCAAACCGATATTCTCCCACAACACAAATTGTTTTTGTGTGGATATGTTGTGTTAAACCGAACAGTGTGGTATATCATTAACTGTGCACAGGATTGGAATTTAATTATATACTTCACTCATGATCTTTAAAACATTCTCTACTATTCAGTGGTCTTCGATACAGTGGCGTGCTGGGTACTATTTTTCTGGAGGGGCCAGTGGGCTGTCAACCAACATGCGCCCCTATAATGTTACGCTTGATAAACGAGGGCCGAAGGCACGAGCCGAGTGCCGCAGGTGCGAGGTTTGTCTAGGGGGGTCCGGGGGCATGCCCCCAAGGAAAATTTTTGAATTTAGAGTCTCTGAAATGCCATTTCCTGGACTTTGGGGGAAGATTTGACAGAAATCTGATGGTCAGGAAACGGCATTATAACGTGTCGAAATTTGCAATTTGGTTAGAATTTAGTCCCCGAGCCGGCGGCGCGAAGCGCCGTGCGAGGGTACTAATTCCCCCCGGCTATTTACTCCCGGGGAAACGAAAGCATTAGCGGAGTCTAAAGTTCATCAAATATCGCGGGCGTGGGTGACCAACCGTGGGTGGTCATCCTCACTGATCTCAAATATATGACGGACTGTCATGAATAGCGGACACTGATTGGTCCAATTTAAAATTTGCATTATAAGGATTATAACGACTGCATGACGACAGCGAAATAGAAAACATTTCTTGATTTGATGATTGATGAATTTTTTGTTCGCATTTTTGCAAGATTTTGTAAATTTCAAAAGTTTTCTCATAAAGAAAGGGCGAAAGAATCGGCTACAGGAAGGGAGCCGACGTTAACGAAGGTAAGTTTGTTTTAAATATTGATTTTATAATCGATTTCAAACCGGACGGCCTTTGCGTATATGAAACAACTAAACAAGACAGCATATAATTTCAGTGTATCTTTAATATTGATTCCCTTTTTTATTATATTGAATTTTTTAAATAAAAAAGAAAGCAAAGTTATTTGCAAGCGAGAATTTGAAATCATTATATTGCAAACTCAAAGTTTATCGATAAAGCCATTTAATTATAAAAGGCTGTTTAGTTTTATAAAGAACACTTTAAAACGTTTTGCGAAGCGTTTGTTGTTGAATTTTATCTTAAATTGAAGCCTATATTACGTATAATAACATACCTAACATATATGTTGGGAAATTGATAACTTTGTAATTAAAAGTGATATTTTTAGGAGATTTGTAAGAATATTCTTAAAAAATTATCGTGTTACCATGACAACTGCTCTAGATACTTCACGTTCGGAAAATACAATGGTTTTGTCAGCAAGGCGAGGGTTTCTGCATGCATGTATTTTCTAGTAGTAGTACTTAAATTATGCAATGCTAACTACTTCCAGCGATTAATCTAATCCCAATTCTGTTCTCTACTGATCTACTGTTCTGAGCACATTTACAACTTACAGCTCTTTTATACAATGACACATGCACCCCACGCATATGCATTTTAAGTTTTCCTTGCCAAAAGGGCATGTTTCAGCATTATTTCATTACTTACATTACTCATGCTTCTTGTGCAAACTACTAAATTGTGTACACAACTTTACATCAGTTATCATAACTTCAACTATCTCATTTGCGTAATTCGTGAAGCATAATAAAGGGCATAATATAAGGGCATAATACCAGCAAAAAAGGGCATAATTCCCGTGATCGCTTCGATCGAAACCTGACCAATATTCCGGTAATGAGACATTGCCTGTGATCACTGATCATGTTTCTATATGAACGATTTCGTGTGAGCTGTGAGGTAGCAATTTAATATATGTCGCCTATGCGCTTAGTCTGTTTTATACTGTAGCTTATAAACACGTCGTCTTGGCAGAAGTAACCATATTTTTTCGAGAATGCGTTTTTTCCCACCTACTTTCAAAATTCTGCGCCCCATTTTCATTTTTGCGTCCACCAAGAATTGCCAGCTGGGGGGGGGGGGCGTGGCCCCCCTGCCAGCACGCCACTGCTTCGATATATGATGGACTCTTTGCTACAGTATTAATTGCATGTTCCTCGAATAGTTTGTGTATGTTACTCAACAGTTAACGTTGGCAAGTGTGAACAACAAGTGACAGAACTTTTGCTTCATATGATTACAATAAAGTTTTCAAAATGGGTATGGATTGACAAGTGACAGTTTACTAAATAGACACTGCGAATATTGTTTCCATGAAATTTTTATTTTTTGACTGCGTAATTATCCGAGTTTCAATCATAATCACATAAAATTAGTTAAATTTTTGCGGGGGGGGGGGAGTTGCCCCTGCTGCCCTCTGTGCTGTCTACAGCCTTGTTAGATTTGTACTATGTTTGACTTTAAAATCTCATTTCCTATTATATTTATTATAATAAGTGATGAAAAGGTACCCGGACATTTTGCCGAAAGACACTTTGCCGAAAGACACTTTGCCGAAAGACATTTTGCCGAACGGACATTTTGCCGACGGTCATTTTGCCGAACGGACGTTTTGCCGAACGGATATTTTGCCGAACGGACATTTTTCCGAACGGACAGTTTGCCGAAAGGACAACTTGCCGAAAATAAAGATGTTATTTCGTCAAAATGTTTGGGACTGTGACTCATTTCTCAACTGTGTAATTCTGAACCATTGTGTAAAATAACCATTATATGGTCATTAGCAGTGCATAATGGTCATTAGCAGAGCATGACGGTTGTTAGCAGTGCATAACCATATTGACTATTGGTAGCTTGTTTGTGCAGCGGATGACTCATTTGTTAGGAACGTGTCTTGACGTCAGATCGTAAACAAACAAGCGTATATAAAAATGACGTGAGCGAATTTCACTTCGAGAATCATGGAATACGTTCACTGCAGTTCTCGGGGAAATCACATTCATGAATGATGTTAATGATGTTATTCTTTATATCGCGAATTTTCGGCAAACTTGTCAAAAACGTGAAGAATATAAAACGAAACTATACCTCACTATCAAAGTTTCTGTCATCAAAATCTACAATTAATGACTTTAATCACAGAAACTTTGACCGTGTAAGCGAACCTTTAAAGTTCAGAAGATGTCTCTATTTTCGGCAAAATGTCCGTTCGTCAAACTGTCCGTTCGGCAAAATGTCCATTCGGCAAAATGTCCGTTCGGCAAAACGTCCGTTCGGCAAAACGTCCGTCGGCAAAATGTCCGTTCGGCAAAATGTCTTTCGGCAAAATGTCTTTCGGCAAAGTGTCTTTCGGCAAAATGTCCGGCCACCCTTCTATATATTGTATAAATTCGCTGGGTCTAAATTTTCGAGTCGTTACACAAAGAAAAACACATTAATTCAACACGCAAGAAAGTCCAGAGTACGACACAACGTAAAATCCATGGGAAACCGGCACAATTCTTAGAAAATTCAACGAAACTGTGTAAAATATAGTTTGATCACTCTGTGAAAAGCCGCCATTGGAGTTCGGAATTATGCGCGTGCGTACAAGTGTATGGGCTAATAAACGAAAAGTGCACCACAAGCATGGCATGAGTCGGCTATTACGTACATAAATACGGACTTATTACTATACAATGTAAATCATGGAACCGAGGGGATCGATGGCATTTTGGCTTAGTCGTTGCACCCTGAGCCTGCGATGAGCTAACGCAAACTCGATTTCTCGACTACGAAAAAAAACAGGAAAACACAGGAAAAGACAGAAAAAGAGGGATTTAAGACACTTGGCCTACAGGCCAGTGTAATAATTTGTACTTAATATGTGGGAATAACAGGCAGCACTCGCTACCTTTTAGGTATTCTAGTAGTTATTTGTTAGTGCCATAGATATCTTATATACACTAGATAGCGCATCTCTTTTAGTAAAGTTGAAGCCAAGAATATTCCAGCGGTTACCCCCATTTGAATAGATGGCGGCCATGTTGGTCGTTCCCACTTGCTAATAAACGCATAAAAACAACAATAACTTTCATCATTTGAATAGTTTGAAAATGTATTTGGAATAGGTTTAACTTAATGTTTAAGTTCCCTGTTTAAGAAATGGAAAACATACCAATCTTCTCATTTCATGGGAACGACCTGAGACTGCAATCACGGCTTCAATTTTTGAATTGCAGATTAATTAGATACACTATCTAGTGTATATAAGATATCTATGGTTAGTGCAGACTCCACACCGGGAAAGCTGAAAAATAGCTTGATCGCGGTGGAATTCGAACCCGCGACCTTTAGTATGCTAGTTCATCGCTCTACGAACTGAGCTACGAGATCAAGTCGGTTCGAGTAAGTGATATTTCGGAACTGAAAGTAGTTCCTTTGATTTCAGTATCTGTTATTCTGTCTAAAAATCTATACTCTTATTGTTGTGGTGCATATTAAACTCAGGTGTTATTGTTATTTGTTCATGCTACTCTAAGTGCAGACTCGAACAAGCTGAAAACAGCTTCACCGCGGTGGGATTCGAACCCGCGACCAATATAGTCTCCAAACGTCTTTTAACTCGGTTGCGGTGAGTCGTACGTATACATAACACTCCAGGGTATTAAAATTTATTGCGTTTTCATTTGCTGTCTTTCGACAATTCATATTAAAGATCTTTAGCTTTGACTACGAGTTTGACCACATGTACTGCGAGATTTTTCAGCCAAAAGGAGTTAACCACTACCTGCATGTTAACTTTAGCAAGTCGTCGTTGAAGATATGTTGTGTAAGAACTTGTGTAAGAAGATATGTTGTGTAAGCGTTTTGTCGAAAACGAAGCGTTTTAAAACAATTAATTAAAACAAACTCGCTTTGAAAACCATTTAATCAACATAGAACAAACTTGTTATCATGTATGAAACTATCAAAGTGATAGATTTCATATTCAACACTACTGCAGTACTTCGACTACGGCCTACGCAAAATCGCAAATTTGGCTTTATGCTTTCACCAGTACCTTCAGGGAGAGCAATAAAACAAGGGGGATTTGGAACTTTCTTAACCTTCTACATATTACATATGTAATTTAGCTGTGAGTTCGTTTGCCGAGATGGAGATTGCTACATGTTTAACAAATGCTTTTTGAAAAAGTGCCTGTTTGCCCAACATTTAAAAATCTGGCAAACTTACGAACAGTTAAAGATTAAGATCTTCGAACGCTCAGAGTGAGAAAATCCATGCTCGTTCTGGCAGTGGGGAGATGTATGCAGTTAATACAGCGTCAGACCTGTTTGTCAAAATGGAATGGTTTGTCGCACGTAATTTAACATATTTAATAAGCGTTGCCTGTTATGATTAAAATGCCGTGACATGGTGGGCGCGCGCCCTTACTCCATAGCGCCATGTCACTTGTATACCAGGGCGCAGTAAAACACGGGCGGCGAGACCAAGACAGCGCCCCTGATTTACATGTACGTAGCATAAATAATTGATTCAGTTGACAGTTGTGATTTGACAACGCACGTAAGATTTCGACATTTACATTTAGCACAGGTTAATGGTTATTTTTACAAACTGTAAGTAGGGTAATGGTTATTTTTACATGTTATTTCATTATCGTATATTATTTTTTTTACATTTACATTTTTTTACATTTTTTTACATATTTTTTTTACAGTTCTGCTTCATCAGGAATGAATTCGTCCAAGGAACACATAAACTGGATAACTGTTGGAGAAGTGATCAATCTAATTAAGAAACCTGTCGCTTTGTACACCACCCATATCGTGGAAAGATGGCATGTCACACTGTGTAAAGATTGCCTTCCGTTTGGGCAATGCCCAAATCCTGGAAATTGCCAAATGAAAAAGAAGCCTGACGACCTTTGCCGCTCTTGCAATGGATGGTACAAAGAGCTGGCTAAATCACATCTAAATAAAGATGAACGAAAGATCCAATGGCGTAAAAACTGCGACACATCAAAGTTGCCTGTTGATCCATGGGAGGTAGCTAAGTTCTTCATGCCTGTCCTTGGAGACAACAAGGGCACCGTTATTGAAGCAGAATCCACTGATTTATCACATCTTTTGAACGTTCTTGTATGGATGAAAGACGTAGCTTTTTCTCCAGACAGGCGTGTGGATCTCGATCTCGTTAAGAATCTTCGTTCAGGAGTTAGAAACCCTTGGGCGCATGCACCAAACCAAGAATTAGCCGATGCTGATTTTAACAACGCTTTTGATATTGCCAATAAGTTTGTTGCCGACCTTGATAATGTTTTTAGCTGTAACGAAGTCAAGAAATGCATAGAGGATATCAAGTTAGTACAAACTAACAAAATAAGCAATGTGGTGGAAGCCGAGTTAAAAGCTCTGAATTCACTGCGCGGCGTGTTAGGTGCGGATGTCAGCCAGTTAAAAGAAGAGATGAAGCATTTAAGAGACGAAGATCAAAGCTTCGGCAGACAAGTTATCAAGGAACAGGAAAGAATGTTAGAAAATTTGGTAAATTGCACAAAGGAATGCTCAACAAGAATGGATCGTTTTGATAAGTTGTTTTGCCGAGAAATTCGTGAAATTCGTGCTGCCATCAAGTCATTACAAGGAACTAATGATCGGTTCCAACAAAAAAGCTGTTTACCCGACAAACCGCCAACAATTTTTGGGCGTGACGCCGAAGTGAAGAAAATCGTTTGTTCCTTGGTGGATGAAGGCTGTGGAATTGTCTCAATTGTTGGTGGACCAGGGTTTGGAAAAAGCACTGTCGCAGTTGAAGTTTCCCATCATTTAACCGATAGTCATGATATTGAAGTCATTTTCTCGTTCCTGTCAAATGTTTCCACTGTGCCTGAAGTTATTCAACGTCTCTGTCGTGACGTTGGCGTGAATCCTGGAGACGATCCTGAATCATCGTTGATATTTTGGTTAAAGAATATTGAGAAGAAAGTTGTCCTTGTCATGGACAACATTGAGCAGCTGCTTGAAAGCAACGTGATATCTCAGTTTACTGAGTTAACGGCTACGCTCAGAAAGAATTCACGGCAACAGTTGCAGATCCTTACAACGACAAGAACCGAATTCTCACTTTCTGATCGAACTACCGATAACGTTCATGTAAGAGAGTTGGATAAAAATGCTAGTGTCGAGCTTTTGAGAACGTTTTGCCGCAACAAAGAAGTAAAAGATGAAAACCTGTCTGATTTGGCTAAGCTGTGTGGCTTTGTTCCTCTAGCTTTGTGTATCACAGGATCTAGAATTCCACGTCTAGATGATCCTGCTGAATTGATTAAATGGTTGAAAGAGAAGCCTATGAAAGCTTTGCAGTCAACTGACAAAAGCCAATGTGTCCGAAAAGCCATCGAGTTTTCTTTCCAAATGTTGACTAACGAAGACAAGAAAGCGTTGGCTCGTCTTTCCGTGTTCAATGGAAATTTCCAAAGAAAGTCTGCTGAAGAGGTAATTGAGAGAGATGATTTCGAAACGCAAGATTTGTTAGAGCAGCTTGTAGCTCGAAGTTTAATACAGAGTAGCAGCGATAACCGTTTCGTGATTCATTCGCTTATTCGACGGTATCTGGCCGATCATGACCAACTTCAAGATGAAAAGGCAATAGCACAAGGATTGATGGTGAAACATTTTCTAAAGATGTGCCATTTGTGGACTATAGATTCTTATACGAAAGATGGATTCACCGATGCCCGAGAAAAATTGAAGAAGGACAGCCACAATGTTGAGGAAACGTTAAAAGTCTGCTGCCAAGATCCAAACATCTTCGACTTGTTAGTAAGTAGTGATATTTACAAGTCTTCATCCAGGTTCTTTTACCGTTTCTGCCGGTATCTTCTTCCGCAAATTATTTTGAGGAATTTTCAGGAATCTTGTATTAATCTGGCGAAAAGTCGAAAGCAACTAAACATTGAGATCACATTTCAGTGTCTGGTAGCAAATCAAGAAGGTCGTAAATCTGCATGGAAATCTACTGAATATATCGACATGATGGAGGCGATCAAGGTAGCGTTTGACAAAAATGATATGGTGCTGAAAGAAGATAGGTCGTTACATCGCTTTTGTTACTATTTTTGTGCCCGATATTATTCTAACATAGCAACAAATTCACCATATCCTGATCTTCTAGAAGATAATCTTGCGCCTTTGCCTGGTAATCAGTATCAAAGCCCAATGGAGAATGCTGCCGAGGCACTTATTTTAATCCAACGTGCACGTTTGAACGAGAAACGTGCAATTAAATTTCATTCAGATGAAGAAAAGTACGAGGATTACATGAACTGTGCAAAATCATTTTACAACCAAGCTTTGTCGACAGCTAAAGAGTTGTTGGGCGATCATGAATTAACGTGTATTTGTCATAAATTGTTAGGAGACTTATACTTACACTGGCGGAAGAACGAAGAGGCAATGAGGTATTATTTCGAATGATTCTAACGAGGCTTTTGTGTACTTGCTCAAGAATTGTGGGTTATGTTTTCGTTTTCTTCGTCGCTTTGAAGCGTCAGTGGAAAATTTAAACGAAGCGCGTGACGTAGCTGATAAGCTCGCTGAGAAGCACATACCTTGTAGAGCAAATGTGTATTATCAGTTGGCAGAAACGTATCGTGCCTGGAAACCTGATTGCCAAGAATCCGCGAGATACGCTAAAGTGGCAAAGGAGATGCAAGTGTTGTTGGACCCACGCACTGTAAAATCATTGGAAGATATTATTAAAACAGCAGAAGAATGGATTAAAGAAAAAAACCACATGCAAAATATCGTGAACGTTGTTAGAACTGATCGACAGCTCCAACAAAACAGCAGCATACCCGACAAACCACTGACATTTGTTGGGCGTTGGGCCGAAGTAAATAAAATTATTTATTCCTTGGTGGAGAACGGCTGTGGAATTGTCTCGATTGTTGGTGGACCAGGGTTTGGCAAAAGCACCATTGCAGTTGACGTTTCCCATCATTTAAGCAACAAGCATGACATCGTCGTTATTTTCTCGTTTCTATCAAATGTTTCAACTGTGCCTGAAGTTCTTCTACGTCTCTGTCTTGACGTTGGCGTTAATCCTGGAGAGGATCCTGAATCAGCGTTGATGTTTTGGTTAAAGAATATTGAGAAAAAAGTTGTCCTTGTCATGGACAACATCGAGCAACTGCTTGAAGAAGAAGTGAGATCCGAATTTACTGAGTTAGTGGTTACGCTCCGCAAGAATTCACAGCAACAGTTGCAGATCCTAACAACGACAAGAACCGAATTCGCAATTCCTGAACAAACCACCGAAAACGTTCAAATAGGAGAGTTGGATGAAAAATCTAGTGTCGAACTTTTGAGAAAGTGCTGCCCTAATACAGAAGTGAAATATAGTTACTTGTGTGACTTGGCTAACTTGTGTGGTTTTATTCCTCTAGCTTTGTGTATCGCTGGACCTCGAATTGCAGATCTTGATGATCCTTCTGAGTTGATTAATTGGCTAAAAGAGAAGCCTGTGAAAACTTTGCTGACCTCTGACAAAAGCCAGTGTGTCCGAAAAGCCATCGAGTTCTCTTTCCAGCAGTTGAATGATGATGATAGGAAAGCGTTGGCTCGCCTTTCGTTGTTCAATGGAAATTTCCAAAGGAAGTCTGCCGAGGAGGTAATTGAGAGAGATGAGTTGGTAACTCAAGATTTCTTAGAGCAGCTCGTTGCTCGAAGTTTAATGCAGAGAAGCAGTGACAAGCGCTTCGTGATTCATTCACTTATTCGACGCTTTCTGGCCAATCATCATCAACTTCAAGATGAAAAGGTTACAGCACAAGGATTGATGGTGAAGCATTTTCTGAAGATGTGTCATTCTTTAACCATGGATTCTTTTTCTAAAAATGGATACACTGGTGCCAGAGAATTACTGAAGACGGACAGCCACAATGTTGAGGAAACGTTAAAAGTCTGCTGCCAAGATCAAGCAACAAACCTGAATCCAAACATCTTTGAGTTGTTAGTAAGTAGTGATATTTACAAATCTTCATCCAGGTTCTTTTACCGTTTCTGCCGGGATCTTCTTCCACAAATTATTTTGAGGAATTTTCAGGAATATTGTATTAATCTGGCGAAAATTCAAAAGCAACTAACCATTGAGATTACATTTCAGTGTCTGGTAGCGGATCAAGAAGGTCGTAAATCCGCATGGAAATCTACTGAATATATCGACATGATGGAGGCGATCAAGGATGCTTTAGACCAAAATAAAGCGGTGCTGAAAGAGGATAGGTCCTTATATAGCTATTGTTACTATTTTTATGCCCGATATTATTCTAACATAGCACCAAATACACCATATCCTGATCTTCTAGAAGATAATCTTGCGCCTTTGCCTGATAACCAATATCAAAACCCAATGGAGAATGCTGAAGAGACACTTTTTTTAATCCAACGTGCACAATTGAGCAAGAAACGTGCAAGTAAAGTATTCCATTCAGATAAAGAAAAGTACGAGGATTACATGAACTGTGCAAAGTCATTTTCCAGTCAAGCCTTGTCGATATCTCAAGAGTTGTTGGGCGATCATGAATTAACTTGTATTTCCCATAAATTATTAGGAGACCTGTACTCACTTTTGCGGAAAAACAGTAAGGCGTTGCTGTATTATTCCGGGGCCATAAAACTGAGCAAGAAACTAAAAGTTGATCCCAACGAGCCTTTTGTGTACTTGCTAAAGAATTATGGTTCATGCTTGTCTTTTCTTCGTCTCTTTGATGAATCGGTGAAAATATTAAACGAAGCTCGCGACATAGCTGACAAACGCGCTCAGAAGCACTCCCCTTGTAGAGCCAATGTCTATTGTGCGTTGGCAAGAACGTATCGTGCCTGGAAACCTGATTGCAAAGAAGCCGCGAAATATGCTAATACAGCAATCGAGATGGGAGAGTCGTTGGACTCACGCAGCGTAAAAACAATGAAAGACATTATTGAAACAGCAGAAGAACACATGGAGTGCGAGAATGCACAACAATGTTTGGACGTCAATTCCGTTTTTGGAAATAACGTTGACTGACTTTTGTAACACTGCTCCAAACATTATGACCAGGCAGTTTATTTTTTTATACATAAGCGTCACTAATTCGGTTACCTCATCAATGATCAGATATGACAGCAGCTTTGAAGTTTGCATGAGATAAACGTCGAATGGAAAACTGGTTTAGATAAATCATCTGACAGTTTACTGAAGTATTTTTTCACAGATCAATGGTACCTCTAGAACATTTTTCAGTACGACCGTAAGTTAAAAAAAAACTGAGATAAGCCTTTCACGCTGGCGGCGTTTTTGAGCAGCTTATACTAATTTACGATGCGAACCACTTGCTATTACGAAGAACAACAACCTTGAACTGTTAGCTGTTGCGATAAACACAAACAGCTCTGGAAACGTTCTTGTCGCTGTAGTCTATGGACCTCAAACAATACAAGTGCTAATTGCTACATGTAACTCGATTTATGACAACAAATTGATTCTGTTTGGAGACTTGTCAACCATAACTGATGAATGTGTTGTCAGACCATGAAACAAAAATGTTTGACTTGAATTTCACTTCACGCGCCTTTAATGAAAATAGACTGGAAAATATTAACCTCAAAGTGGCTGAATTTCAAGGACGAAAAACTGCGTTCAGGAACGATCCACTTGAAGACTATTTAGGTTAATTTAAGATAACAACTTCAATGGAAATCAATATTTTTGACGACAATTTGGGGCCGACATTTGGGACAGATTTCGTCAGTAAAGTAAAAAGGTAGAGCATGTCAGTGTGATGTTTTTCTGACCCGAACTGTCTCTGGGGCTACCTTGTTTACTTTTTAACAAGTCGTTACGTTTGGGCAATTATACTATTTTGTTCGAGGCAGATTTTGTGTTAAACAGTTAGTCTCAGGTGTTCGTAGCTTGGGTACCTCGTTTTATGTCACTTACCTGGACTTCAGTAAAGCCTTTGACTCGTTTCCTCATGGAAGACTCTTTCATCTGACTGACGTCCTTAGCTATTAAACGGATTTTGCCGAGTGGTTTCTAATCCAGAGAATTGTACTGCTCTTCATCCTGATTTAAGTTCAATGTGAAAATGATCTGATTATTAAACCGCGACAAATGTGAAATTTAAAAGTATGTGAAAAACGATTCACTCCCCCACCGTTAATCCCTGCACCATTGCCCATCCACCTGCTGTTCCGGTTCGCTCATACAAAGATTTCGTGATCGTAGTTACCTCCGCCAGGAGGTTATGTAATCATCTGGGTTTGTATGTGTGTGTGTGTGTGTGTGTGTGTGTGTGTGTATGTGTGTGTGTGTGTGTGTGTGTGTGTGTGTGTGTGTGTGTGTGTGTGTGTGTGTGTGTGTGTGCGTGTGTGTGTATGTGTGTGTGTTTGTCTGTGAGCACGATAACTCAAGAAATACCAAACATATCCGTACGAAATTTTTTGAATGCATTTCCCATCGGCTAAGGAAGAACTGATTAAAATTTGGTTGAATTTGGTTAAAAATTGAACGAGAAATGAACAAAATTTTGTCTTGCTTTTCCCGGTCAATTAACAAAAAATATTACTGAATGCGTAATTAGGACATGTATAATTTATGCACTCAGTGCTAAGACAATAATGAGATGATAAACCTCATTAAGCTTCGGCCTTCATTATCTATTGTCTTAGTTGCATTTCACGCGACCGAAATTCAATGTCTAAAACAAGGCTTACGGAGTTACGCATTATTACGTTCAGCAAAGTGCCAGTCCATTCAAATTCTAACAACATTAGATTACTTCAATACAGGGTGTATAAAAAGAACGCAACCTCGGAATTTCCCAAGAAATCGACATTGTTTTAAAGACAAAAGATTTTAGCTGCCTGGGAATTTAAAATAGCACAACTGTGAAAATTACTGCACGCGCGAGTGCATAAAGCAAAATTTATGCATTTATTTAATGACACTTAAATTAATAAGTTTTTATTTTACAAGTACTGTACAGCACAACAACAGTAATATGTTCTATTAGCAATTCGATTTCAATTCGCGGGGGCCTGAAATCTTTTATGCTTAAGAATTGTAAAGTGGATTTCTTAGGAAATTCCAAGGTTGCCTTTCACTTCCGAGTAACGGGCGGAGGTATGCAGTCTCTGAGTGCCCTCTAGTTAACACCTGGAACACTCATATTTTTTCTGTTGTTGCTAAAGCCAACATGACTCTCTGGTTTTTCAAATGGGCACTTAGGCACCTTTTATAGAAGATTACTGGATGTGTAACTGTTGCGCTCCAACTAAAGTAACGCTTGTAATTTCTCAATTCTTCAATCATGCAAAACTGACGTGAAATTATTGAAAAGCATACAGACTGAAGCGATCTACCCGTTTAATTTTCAATTGAAGCAAATATCCTGATGCCAACCACAGCAGAAGTTCGCCTTGGTTTCTCTGAGTGTGGCGATGTATAAATTGTCATTAAATATTGAAATGATTTAATCTTCAGCTCGAAAAATACATCCAAATCTTAAGAGTCCGTCCCTGTAATTTCCGACCACTCGATACTGGTTCAAAAATAAACCCAGCCTTAAACTTTGTGTGTGGATTAAGAAACCCTTGCTTATCATCAATACAAAAGGGGTTTGTTTCAAATTTCAAAAGATTTCGATATTTGGGCAATTTTACGTGTGTACGTCGAAGCACGAAATTAGCATCGCTGCAACACACAAAAATTAGTCATCTTTGTCACGTTCTCGCGCTCTCAAAAATGATTCAATCCGAGATATACTCTGCAGGCCTGCAGTTTATTACACTAGCTCAGCATTTATGAACTCAAACTTTGGATGTCTTAAAACAACTTGGAGATAGTGCCGACTATAAATACGCGGCTAATCGACCGGGTGAAAAAGTAGCATTTCTAAATATATATTTTCTCCATACTGGCACAACTCTACTTATCAAGAGTTGTACACGCTTAATAATTACGAATAACAGCACTAGTTTCCGTAAAAACATCCATGGCTATCATCACTGGGACAAAATAAAACAAATTTGAAATGTGAGGATTTTACATACCTGCGCACGCTAGTTACGGCAGTTTACATTCATAATTATCCGCTACAAATCGTAAAACAATCGCACATCAAATAGCTCGGAACAGTGGCTAATACTGCAAAATGTGTTGAAGTCAAGTGTCATTGTGTCAAGATGTAATGCGAGACTGTAGAAAGTCTCGCTTCATCATCTCCTTGCCGATACAGCGGCGCCACGTTTATAGCCGTTTTATTACAACTGTAATTCTATCCATCCTCCAAATTTGAATCCACAAAGAAAACAGGATCCTCCAGAGTACATAACAGCATAACTGTATTCAAATGCAGGCTGGCTGTATAAACTGTTCAAAGTCCATGATGTCCATCTAATTTGCAACAAATTCAATGCGACGTTTCATAGTATTTTGACATTTACGTTATCTGATAAACAAGTTTGTGCCAGTGCTTCCACAACCACCTCTTCAAATGTCCTTTCACATTCAATTTCATAATCTCAAAATTTCTCCGCCACCGAAGACAAAAGAAAGAAAATTCAGGCAAATTTGAGTCAATTTATCATAGCACATGTTTTAAAATTAAGTCATACTGTAAGTACCCTCGATGTAGCCCCGGCGCAATGCTTGGCCCCAAGTAGGTCACATCCATTTTCGCTTTTGCATATATTAAACAGCGATAATTACACATCTTAGCGCAAAATGTGTTGAAGTCAAGTGTCGTTGTGTTGAGAACACTTTCAAGGATTTCTTTATGTTGCGAGACTGTGGAAAGAAAGATCGCTTCATCACCTCCATGCCGATACAGCGGCGCTATGTTTATGGCTGCTATCCAACTTCCAAAGCGGCCATAAAAACACAAAACAGCGTCCTCCATAGACATAATTTTACTCGAATGCAGGCTGTACAAACTGCATGAAGATGATGCATTTGTAACAAATTGAATGGGAACTTTATTTTGACATTGCGTTCTTTCTAATGATAAACAAACTTGCCAATTTTCGCCTGGTTTACCGTCGCTTGCAACTAGAGGTGAACAGTTGCGGTCGCGGATAAAAAATTGTCTATTCGCGTGAGAATCTTTATTACCATTTGCAAGCAACCGTTCGGCCCAAACATTTTTACGCGTTGTTTTACACTTGAAACATGCACGTTTGGCCTTGGAAACGTGCATGTTTGGCCTTGGAAACGTGTACGTTTGGCCTTGAAGGCATACACGTTTACTAAGTAGTTTTAAACAGTAGTTTTAGACCATATAAAGTTTTTACTTGCACTGGCATCGTTATTAATGTTGATACTTAGTAAAATTAATAATTCAATTTGTATAAAATCACAATCGTTTCAAATTTTGCTCTGAATGTACCCTTACGTTTGATAAACATGTGGGCGTTACTCGTCAAATGTCAAATTACTGTCTAAAACCACTTAGAAACGTGCATGTTTCCAAGGCCAAACATACATGTTTCCAAGGCCAAACATACACGTTTCCAAGGCCAAACGTGCATGTTTCAAGTGTAAAACAACGCGTATAGAAATGTTTGGGCCGAACGGTTGCTTGCAAATGGTAATAATAGCGGCTGCGAGGGAGACTAGACAATTACCTGATCTAATTGAAACCGTCAAATGGTCATTACAAACTTTGAACTTTCTTGGTAAAATCAATGGGCGTTCTTGTGAGAATAGACAGTGTTTTATCAGCGACTGTTCATCCTTAGTTGCAAGCGACGGTCATGCAGGAAAAGTTTCGCCATCAATGGCAATGCAGGCACCCACATTCTTTCACCATTTCCTCGATCTTTGTTACAAAGTCTTGTTTTCTTTCCTTTGATGTGTAAATTATTTCATAGTGATCAAGAATTTCTTTTAATATAGTATTATTAAGTTTTGCGAGTCTTCCTTTTGCAGCATATTCACAAAGGTTAAAAGTATCATAGATAATTGGATGCTTCAAGCCAATGCGTTCATGGATAAAATTTAGCAACTCTAGTTCATTTTCATACTCTTCCCACTCATCGTCTGATTCTTCTTCGGTTTCTAAAGGTGCTGATCTTTTTCGTGAGGATGTCAGCCTAGAAAAGAAGCCTTTAATCTGGCTCTCTTTCAGCCACTCGTCTCTTGAAAAGAGTCTTTCCCCTTCCTCGTTCCTTGCACGACGCATGTCTTGTGCAACCTCTTTTGGTGTGATTTTGTTACCGGTCGTTATACCCAGGTCGAATTTTGTGGTTAAGTATGACTTTACGTGCTCTGCAAAACGAGCATTTCCTGAACTAGTTGCCAACGCCCACCCTTCACATAATTCAGAAGAACCACCAAACAGCAGTTCCTTGTGTTTCGCTTTGTCCTTGTTTGGCTTGAGATTTGTGATGGTGGAAAACTGCTTAGCCCAGTCTCGTCTTAGGGAATCGTACAAATTCTCTTTAGGCCGATGTGTAGAGGATTGGTGGTTTCCAACATCTAGATGGAGTTCCAGATCAGATAATGTGTCAAACGACTTATCGCACCCTGGCTCATTGCAATCAAATACATGAATCTCTTGATCTTCATTCTTCTTTGCATCTTCCTTTGTGTCCATTGTTCTACTTTTGCAAGGAAAGAATCCATGCTCATCTGACAGGTGCAGTAAAGAAGGGTGAACCAGGCGATTTTTGTACAGAGATTTAGTTTTAACTACTTTACCCTTTCCGATACCGTAAGCCCTCCAGACTCTTAGCTTATTCTTTTCAAAGCGAAAGTCGTGGAATTTGCTGAATCCGTCCATTTTTTGAACGTCGAAAGTATTTTTAGATTTGTCGATCACTCCAACGCTGGCAGTCACTCCTTTTACCGGTCGTTCTTTTAACGCAGTGTGCATGTCAACGGCAGAAAGAATGTTGTGTCCCTCATTGCAGAAAGAATTGATAGTTGACTTCATTGGACAAATAATCCTATCACAAATGTCTTTCCCACATTGCGGCTCAGAGAAATCATACCCTACAATCTGTACACCACTTGACTGAGAAAGATCATTGCACGCTAAAATCAGCATATTGTTGTGATAACAGCCCGCTTCATCCGACCTTAAAAATGCTTTAGTTATCTGCGGGTTTTCCTGTTTCACTGTCTGAAGAAGATTTTCTACAATTGACGCCACTGAAAACCAGTCTTGGTTACTATTGTCAATTAAGTGAACAAAAGACTGCACGCTCAATGTGTCATCATGCTTTGAAATAACGCTGCTAACATGCCACGACAACCCACGTTTCCCAAACCATTCAGATTGTTTCTCTCGATATTTTCTCGGCTGGAACTTCATGGCCCAGTCCATGACCACTAGAACTGTCTTCTCATCGAGTTGCCGAAGGGCGTCCTGCTTCCCATTCTCTTGATTGGTCGAGCGCAATATGTGAGACTTCCAGTCAAAAATATCCTTTGCAGCCTGTTTTAGGTCGGAGAGCATATCTTCCCGCCTTTCTGTCATGCTGGAATGTTGGCACAGGTTTTCGACTTTTTCTTCAATATCTTTGATGACAAATTTTAGATTTTCACATTCTTCACATTTCATTGAATGCTCATGAGGACAAGTTTGTTGTAGTTCCTTATCTTTGGGATCACTGAGAGCATACATCCTGCAGTGGTCTTTGCAAAGACTGCCATTTTCTTCTGTGCAATCAACGGGGTACTTGACTTTAAGGTACAGTTTACTATCACGCAGGATCTTCGTCGTATCTTCAACCCATCTCTTGTCAGCACCAAATTGACCCAACTCAGAAACGATATTCTCCAATGTTGAAAATCCCATAGCTCCATCAGTTGCTGTATTATCCAACCCACTTAGTGATTTACGCTGCGACGCTTCTCGTACCTCAAAGATCCTAAACATTGTCGATCTACTAATCGGTACAAACTTTTCTTCTTCACAATATTTTTGGTACTGTGCTACTATAGTGGATCTTGAGACCGTGCGGATGATATTAGGCATCTCGATTTTCTCCCCGCTGTTCAATGTCATCGTACGCATACCAAATGCAACATCCTGATAGAAATATGGGCGGTTAATGAAAGAAAGGAAATGGTCACGTTTACTCTGATCGATACGCACTCTGTGGAAAATAGTCTTTTCCGGAATTGATCCTGGTCCATTCAACTTTGCATGGGCACGTGCTTGCTTGATTTGCCATTTTGAAACTCCTCCGTATGGCTCGTGAAGTTTAATCAGTGTGTTTACTGGATATCGGTATGCATATACCGGGTGGCCCAAAAAAAAGTACTCTTGTTTGATTCGTAATAACATCTAAACAATTATAGCTTTTAAAGAGAAATAACTTGCATCAAATAGAGGAAGGACTAACTTAGACTTTGATATATTACAGTTGTATTTCACTTAAAAATTCACGGAGATATTAATCTTTAAATTCGGGAGGATATTTCTGGATGTGTCTGAAATATGCAAAAATCGGCGTATCAAATATTAATCAAGGTTTGCCCGACTGAAACATGCACTATTACCAGTAAATAAATGACACTTGACAAATTGTTTATTATGAAACAAAGTATTATTATATCTACAAAATACAAGCAAGATTCATTCGTCCGAAATTCGCGTGTGTTCCTAGCACGAATACGTTTACTTATTTCATGAGACCACTGCATCGCGAAGGATCGTCATTGGATCGTTCGTAGTTCTGAATTAGGGCATGCTGTCACAACGGAATTGTGAAGCTCTTCTAACTTCTGCAACGTTCTGAAATCTTGTTAAGAACACCCAAACTCTTTTGCCGTTTCTTAATCTTGGCAAGTTTATGGAGTAAACTGAGAATTATATGAAACACAATCAAACCATACAACTCCATAAGACATAACAATTAAGCAACTCCCCAGAGACATGCAACATTTTTGGAACAAAACGTAACAAAATAGTAGCGTTGATACGGTGATGTGTATTTGCAAAAAGCAATATTATTTCCTCCAATAAAGAATATTCATCCTGCTCTAACCGAGAAATAATCTACTCAGTCTGTTTGAACCCATTAAAAACATAAAAAAATTAGGCTATTTAAGAATACGAAAAATTTAAGCGCCTGCCTTCCATGGTCCGTCTTTCATGTACATTTAAGTTTGCAAAGACCTAATATTAAATACTTGCATAATTTCGAACGTTCATATTTCAGGAAACAATGAGCTAAGACTTACATGTAAGATGTCTAAATCTACGCCATATCCCTTAAAACTTTAACGATAATTCGCTGAAATACAAGTTAGCCTAATATGTCATTAAGCAAACAAACGCTGGAGTTAATATTTGATATGCCGATTTTCGCTAATTTTAGACACATTCCAAAATATGCTCCCCATTTTTAACATTAATATATCCGTGAATTTTTAAGTTAAATACAACTGTAGTATATCAAAATCTAAGTTAGTCCTTCCTCTATTTAATGCAAGTTATTTCTCTTTAAAAACTTTACTTGTTTAGAAGTTATTACGAATCAAACAGGAGTACTTTTTTTTGGGCCACCCGGTATACTTAGTATTTGTAGTTTCAGCTTACGCGTTGGAGCATCTGCAAATGCAGTCATTAAGGCAACTAGGTCACCTGAGATGTGTTCCCCGTCTGATTCACTCAGAAGTGAGTCATAAAGACTTGAGCCGTCCGCAGGAGCAATTATATCACACACAACCCTACATGCCTCTTCGGCTTTCTCCAAGCATGCTTGCTTTTCATCGGGTGTTGCTTCGTCCCACATACTGGTTAGTTGAAATTTCAACGGTGTAATTTCTCTAGATGTATGTTCAGCCAGTTTTTCCATTGTTTCATTGAAAGTTTCTAGTGCACCAGTGGCTGAAAGGTCTTCATGTGAATCATCACTGCTCAAGGTAAGTCTAGAAAATGCACCAGGTGTCCATGCACTACTTTCAGAATATGTTGAAACACTAAGTTTTGATATATCGGGAAGATTCCGTGCATCTGGACTGTTTGTTGCTCTGCAAGAAAAACAAAGATAATTTTCAATATGGCAAATGTACAGTGTACCCATATATACCAGCTGAGGTTCAAGCTTGAGAGACATTCACTACAGGATGCTTGTGGTGAACCTTGATGCACGTTTCCGCAGCGCGAAATTGGTTGACCTAAATATTAATTTATCCGACTGCTAAAACGAACCTTTCATATGCCCTTCTTTGATTTCTACCTTCTTCTGCTTTCCATGTTGACTCCCCATGACTTCGTCTGCATGTTGAGCAAATTGCTGTGAAAAAAATCAAACTCTCAAAAATAAGAAAGAAAGTCGTATTTTGGTATGAAGGTGCGCAAACGAATAATGACTTACGTGATCCGATTGGAACTGTGCATCCAAACAAGTCAAAAATTTCTGTGGCAACCTTGATATTAATGACGTGAGTGTCCTTCAGTTGTTTTGGTTTTCCTTTGTGACTTGGGTACTGACAAGATTTGGAGGGCCGCCAATACTTTCCTAATTCGTCTCGGTGAGTAGGGCAAATTATAGTGTTTTCGAGGAACTCTTTACTCCATCGAAAAACCCCTGCACGAGCTAGAATAACCTCATACTCTTGTAAAGACTTAGGTAAGTGACAGTTGGCCAAGTGCTTTGAAATATCGCTTGTGCAGTCTTGCAATAATACGTTATCTTTCGCTTTACTTAAACTGGAAAATCCACATGCTTTTTCGTGAATATTATAGAAACCACAGTTTGAACTTTGACTAGAACTAGCCATTGCTATAAAGGATATTAACGAACTGTCCTCAGTGCTTCCACTTCCTTTTGCAAGCTTGTCTAAAATTTCAGGTAATGTAATTATATTTTCGAAGTTTATGCGTGGACTCGTCTGCGTCAAAACAGAGAGCTTTATATATTGATTAATACTGTCGATTCTTTGCGCTAAAATGTGTAATTATCGCTGTTTAATATATGCAAAAGCGCAAATGGATGTGACCTACTTGGGGCCAAGCATTGCGCCGGGCTGCATCGATGGTACTTACAGTACAACTTAATTATAAAACATGTGTTGTGATAAATTGACTCAAATTTGCCTGAATTTTCTTTCTTTTGTCTTCGGTGGCAGAGAAATTTTGAGATTATGAAATTGATCATGAAAGGACATTTGAAGACGTGGTTGTGGAAGCACTGGCGACAACTGACCAATGCCACAGCCAATGCAACTGACAAGTTTGTTTATCAGACAACGCGTCGCAAATGTCAACATGCTATGAAACGTCGCATTGAATATTTGAATTTGTTGCAAATTAGATGGACATCATGGACTTTGAACAGTTTATACAGCCAGCCTGCATTTGAATACAGTTATGCTGTTATGTACTCTGGAGGATCCTATTTTTTGTGTGGATTCAAATTTGGAAGATGGATAAAACTACAGTTGTAATAAAACGGCTATAAACGTGGAGATGATGAAGCGAGACTTTCTACAGTGTCACATTACATCTTGACACAATGACACTTGACTTCAACACATTTTGCAGTATTAGCCACTGTTCCGAGCTATTTGATGTGCGATTGTTTTACGATTTGTAGCGGATAATTATGAATGTAAATTGCCGTAACTAGCGTGCGCAGGTATGTAAAATCCCCACATTTCAAATTTGTTTTATTTTGTCCCAGTGATGATAGCCATGGATGTTTTACGGAAACTAGTGCTGTTATTCGTAATTATTAAGCGTGTACAACTCTTGATAAGTAGAGTTGTGCCAGTATGGAGAAAATATATATTTAGAAATGCTACTTTTTCCCCCGGTCGATTAGCCGCGTATTTATAGTCGGCACTATCTCCAAGTTGTTTTAAGACATCCAAAGTTTGAGTTCATAAATGCTGAGCTAGTGTAATAAACTGCAGGCCTGCAGAGTATATCTCGGATTGAATCATTTTTGAGCGCGCGAGAACGTGACAAAGATGACTAATTTTTGTGTGTTGCAGCGATGCTAATTTCGTGCTTCGACGTACACACGTAAAATTGCCCAAATATCGAAATCTTTTGAAATTTGAAACAAACCCCTTTTGTATTGATGATAAGCAAGGGTTTCTTAATCCACACACAAAGTTTAAGGCTGGGTTTATTTTTGAACCAGTATCGAGTGGTCGGAAATTACATAGACGGACTCTTAAGACTGAAAGATCACAATGGCAATATTTATTGCTCGCTCGTGATGGCTAAAGCAAGAGTTACGCCTCTCAAACCTATTACAATTCCGAGACTCGAACTGACTGCCGCGTTATTAGAACGAATAGAAGCAAAGATGGACATGTGCGTACCGTGATGTTGGCCAAGGCAGACGGTTCTTTAGATAGCAAAGGAGTACGGACAAGGTCACAAAGACATTTGGAACGACCAATTGATAAATTGATATTGCTTGTTGAAGGTGAAGGTCAAGACGCGGAGTCCGTCCCCGTCGAGGAGCCATAACGTACATTTCAGAGATACATTCAATTACCTAAATTATTAGCAACTTTTATTTAAAAAGAAAAACGTTAAAAAAAAAAAATCTTGTAGTGAAATCGGCGATTTCAGAGGAGCCATGTAAATGTATATATTAGCATAATTAGTCATTCAAATTGTAGTGCATGTGCTAAGATGTGACACGCCGAACTTAGTCATTAGGAATTGAGAATTAGACGTATGAACAACCTTTCGAAGCAGTTTAAACATTGGACAAATATGTAAGTTATCTAGTTAGAAATTGAACATGATTTTATTTGATTTTAGCTTAGCTTAATCTAATATTTATTGCATTAACTTTGTAGTTTACGAATTCAAATTATACAACTAACGACAAAGTCTACGCGAATTCAGTAAAATAGTCTAAACAGAAGCCACGACACCTCTTGAAAGTCGGTGATAGATCTCGAGAGTCGAATCGCTTCAGCTACAGTAAGATAACCACTCAAAAATGATTTCGCCGGCTTGTGTAAAAAGCAACGAATTTTCCAACGCTCGATTTTAAGTGGTGTTATAAGATGCATAGTTACACTGACCTGAAAGGTCAAGTGTCTTAAATCTAATCTTCTGTTTTCTTCTGTTCCCTTCAGGCCGTTTTCCGCCAGGCGGAATTTTCCACGCGGAGCGGAATTTCTCTTTCTCTTTTGTAATTAGTTCCACCCGAGAAATCACATATATTAAGACAAAGAGAAATTCCGCTTCGCGCGGAAAATTCTGGCTAGTGCAAAACGGCCTTTCGTCGTCGAGAAATCGAGTTTGCGTTAGCGCATCACAGACTCACTGTGCAACGATTAAGCCAAAATGCCATCGATTTCCTGGATTTAAACATGGCGTTTTGTAGCTCTGTTAAAATATGTTTTTAATTTTGATTTTTTTATGTCAAATGTAAACAATCGGTGGAATTCATGTGATTTAAACAAACAGCGATATGGCGATTGATCCAAAAGAATTAAGTGACTCGTTGAAGTCAATTATTAGACGAAATTTTACAAAGCAAGATGGCATCCTTGTTCGACAAGAAGCTGGCACCACTCATCGATTCGCTTGAATACATGAGTAATAGCTATGACGACCTAGTTAAAAATGGAGAAATTAAATCAATTGAATGAAGACCAGGAGAAGAAGAACCAATCACTCAAATGTCAAGTATCTTCTTTATCCAACGAATTATCTCATGCTAAATCGTCTTTAGACGACCAAGAGCAATATATATTCGGTGTCAATGTCTAGAGATTGTTGGCGTTCCACTTACAGCACATGAAAATACGGAAACGATTGTAAAGAATGTTGGTTCGGCGTTTAATATTGAAACAAGACGCTCGAAAGAGCGTTAACTTGTTGGGGCTATAGAACCTGTCCCCTGTTGCAAAATTGCGGTGTAAAATGCTTCCTTAAAATTAATTAATCTCGGACTCTCAGGAAAGACTATCTCTGGTTCACCAAGTGACCCAACAAGGACAAAAATACCATCGTTCGAATCAGCGTACGAGATTGTACTTACGGATGCCAAATTCACTACTAAACAGCACTATTCTAGCGATTTATGGCCTTTGAAAGTCAAGTGAAATTGTATTTTTGACAATTGACAAATCGCTCAAAATTATTATTTAACTAATTAAAAATGCAGTAGGTTTGATCCGTCATAACTTTCGTATCGTTGGTTTTCTCTTTTTCGGTTGTATTGTATACCAATGGATTTGTCTCACTTTTCTCTTCATTTTGATAGTATTTTGATCCGACAATAGTTTATCTTGAAGGTTTTAAAGCGAAGTTTTAACCAAGCGTGCGGAACAACTGCCGGCCGACAGGAGGAATGTAGCGTACTATATTAAAAATATATCCTTTACTTGTAGCACAGCTTGTAGGCGGAAACGCCGGAAAGTTGGCGAAGAAATCAGTAAATAACGTAAAGATCGCTCGATCATCTTAACATTCGCTCGCTTAAATGCAGAACACATCTCATAGAAGCCAAAGAAATTGTAAGAAATAATAAGATCGACATATTCACTATATCTGAAACATGGCTTGACAACTCAGTCAGTGATCGACTTAGAGCTTGAAATCCCGGGTTACAGCTTACATCGACTGCATCAAGTAAACAAGAGAGGTGGCGGAGTGTGTGATGATGTTCGTGAATGTTACACGACCCATTTACTCCAAGATATTTCTTATATCTCCGAAGCAGGACTTCATCAACTTTGGATCAAAGTACAAGTAAGAAATTTAAGATCAATAGTGATATATACAGTCTATAGACCCCCGATACCTCGACGAACTGTTTTGATTGTAACCTAGCTCCTAGTTTAATTTCCGCTTCCCTTCGGAATAAACCCATTCACATCCTTGGAGACCTAAACTGCAATTTACTTAACACCAATGGTGCAGAGTCAAAATCTTTAATGAACTTTGCGACCTCCTATAACCTGACACAATTGGTCAATATGCCCACTCGTGTGACTAGTTCTTCCGAAGCACTAATTGATGTGATCTTAGCCTCAAATCCGAAGCAAGTCAACGAAGTAAAAGTGTTTGAGAACTCAATAAGTGATCACGAAATCATTTACGCGAAGCTTCAACTGAAACCGGCTCGTCCCAAGCCTGTTTATGTTACAACTAGAAGTTTTAAACAGTATAACGCCAATAATTTTCAATCAGAAGTTGCCCAAGCGCCGTGGTCAGTCGTCCTAGATGTCTTTGATGATGTTGAAGATAAACTTAATGCATTCAATATTTTATTCAATGATTTGCTTGATGAACATGCTCCATTGAAAACAATTAAAATTAGGGGGCGGCCAAACCCTTGTGTAACTAACGAAATTCGGGAACTTATGAAAACTAGAGACTCTTGGAAGAAGAAAGCTAAAAAATCTAAAGATCCTTAAATTGGGCCGCTTACAAAAATTTACATCGCGAAGTAAAGAACGAAATTAAATTAGCCGAGGGGAACATGTTGCGCAACAAATTATAAGAAACAAAAATAACACCAATTCCTTATGGAAAGTAAGTCAGTCTTGTATAACGAAGAAATCGACTTCGCAAAGGATCTATAGCAAAGACAACAAAACAATGGCCAATGAATTTAATCGTTTTTCGCGTCAACAGGCGAGAACACCGTTAAGAAAATTAGTGAATTGACAGTGAAATTAAACTACAAGTTATAAGAGCATCCATTTGTCCCGAAAGAGTATCCTTTAACTGAGCAGTTTGTGTTTAGTCCAGCCGAACCCAAGCAAGTTGAATCGATCGTGTATTATATGGCAACTAACAAGGCTCCGGGATTTGACAAAATTCCACTTCGTGTTATTAAAGATTGTCTTCCCGCTATACTGCCTTCTCTAACCTCAATCATCAATGCCACGTTTGACAGTGCATATTTCCCAACAGTATGGAGAATATCCGAAGTTATTCCGATTCCCAAAGAAAGAGATCATCAAGTAGCCAATAATAACAGACCAACATCCTTGCTACCTATTCTGTCTAAAGTGTGTGAAAGAGCCGCCCACGATCAGTTTACGTCTTATTTGTTATCGGAAAATCGCCTTTCGTCTAAACAAAGTGGGAATATAAAGTTACACTCAACCGAAACCTCCGTAATCCACACTACTGATGAAATATTATCTGCTATTGACAAAAAGAAACTTTCGGCGGTTGTGTTCCTCGATATGTCGAAAGCCTTCGATAGTATAAATCACGAGATACTCTACGCAAAGTTAAAGGATGTTGGTGCTTCCGAATCTGTTATAGTTTGGTTCCGCAGTTATCTATCCAGTCGCTACCAAGCAGTCCGCATCTATACAGCTTTGTCTGATCGATTACCAGTATCCTGTGGTGTACCTCAAGGCAGTATCCTTGGCCCACTTCTCTTTAGCATATATGTCAACGACCATCCCAAGAAATTCCTCACCTCAACTCTATGTCGATGCCACCAAGCTACTAATGTCATTCTACCTTCAAGACCAGGAAAATGCGGTAGAACGTATGAACAGTGACTTAATTACCTCCATCCGGAGTTGGTGTTTTGTTAACCAATTGCTCCTCAATCCCGGAAAAACCAAACGTCTTGTGTTTGGTAGTCGTACGATGTCTCGGAGGAAAAGAAATTTTACCATCTACAGTGGCTAAAGATCTTGGCGTAATTCTGGATACAAATCTGACGTATAATGAGCTTATCACGTCTCTGTTATCATCTTGCATGTCTCGCTTGGGACAAATAAATCGAGTCAAACACGCATTTGATAAATGTTCTTTAGAAATAATCATAAACGCCTTAGTTTTTAGCAAATTGTTTTATTGTTCCAACGTCTGGAGTAACACCACTGAACGTAACCTAGACAAAGTTCAAGCAGTTCAAAACTTTGCCTGCAGAATTATCAGTGAAACAAAGAAATACGATCATGTGACTCCTGTCCTCAAGACCTTAAATTGGCTGCCAGTGAGAGACTTATTATATTATCGTCGGGCCATCATGTCATACAAATGTATGACTGGTTGTGCACCAAGCTACCTGACCAACCAATTTACGACGCGCGCAGACGTCTCGAAGCGTCCCACTAGAAATTCGCAGAATATTGACATTCCTCTATTTAAAAGTAAGACTGGGCAACGAACATTTAATTATCAAGCTGTTAGCCTCTGGAATTCGTTGAACAATGATCTAAAACTTTGTACTTTTATTTCAGGATTTAAACGAAGTCTTAAGAAGCAACTCTTGCTTGAATTTCTCAGTAATTAGTTATTGATGGAAAACAGGTCAGTTAAATTTTTCATGCTTTAGAACTTAGAATTAATTTTATTTGTTAATTATCTCTGAAAAGCCCCATTGGGAACGAGTTAATAAATTTGTATTGTATTGTATTGTATTGTATTGTAAAGTTTTATTTGTAAAGCACCGCATTTTAGTACTGTGTCTGGTCTTTACTCTGTTCTTAGAGCTCTGTTCTTATAAAAGTATAGTTACGACTTAGCAGTCTTATATCGAGTTTATATTTCATACAATTGTTCCTGTGCATCGCTGTCTTTGTATTTCTGTCAATCTGTTTTTGTCGGGCTACTGTAAGATGTCATTTTAACTGCTTAACGTAGGGTATTTATGGATAATTTGGATAAAAATAGGCAGCTCATTAATATTTTATTTTGTGACTATCGGTCGCAATCTGACATCCACTATCGGAGAAAAATGTGAGCCGAAACCTATACTCGCCAGGGCACAGGTGCCGCAGCGAGTAATAAATGACTCGGATATTTCTGTGAGTCATAGATTGCCAGTCTCTTCGAATTATAAAGGAAATTCATCAACGCAGTCTATTATTGTAAAACTTGTGCGTAGGAATGTTCGAGACCAATTATACAAATCAAGAGTAAAGTTAAAAAATCTGAATACAATTGATCTTGGACTTGGTCGACAAGGAGAAATAGAATATATATTCAAGAAAGCTTAACATGAGCAAAGAAATTGTTATTCAAAAAATGTCTCGAGACCAGAAAAAATAATAAACTACAAATATATTTGGACACGTTATGGAAACATATTCCTAAGAAGAGACGATTCAAGTCCTGCCATTTCAATCTCATATGGACAAACTGTAATGCAATTGTATTTACAATATATAAATACAGGATGTGAATAAGAAGATTTGTTTAACCTGCGATAAATCTATAAGAAAGAACGATAGGCAATTAACTTGCGAGTTCTGCAATCATATAACTATCATTTTAATTGCACAGGTTTTTCACAAAAATATTGGAAGTATTACTGTACAGTTTAATTTCTCACAATTGGCAATGCCAAAGCTGCTTACATGATATCATTCCATTCTATCGATAACGGTGAAATTTTAAATATTGGTAGTAACATAATAGTAATATTGATTGAATCCAATTTTGAACATTTACCAAGCTTGGAATTTTTGTCAAGTATATAAACAATATTCCCAATCTTTCCATAAATGACCCTGAGCTCAATGTTCTCTCCAGAGTAAATTTTAACTATTATAATACTCATGACTTTCATTGTTATACTGATATACAAAACACATTATTAAATAAATAATTTTCTGTACTAAATTGCAATGTTAGGAGCATTTATGCTAATTTTGACCATTTCACCCAAATGTTGGCAGATCTTAACTACCCTTAATTACACTTTCATTTCACAGCCTACCAATCAACGGGCTGGTGGTGTTGTTAGCTATAATGTACTTCTTTAGTACTAAGTTGTACAGTCTAGAAATGTACTTTTATTGCCTTCAATATGCAAACTCCAATTTTCTTACACGTGGTCTCTCCCTGATACTTAGATATATCTTACATCACGTGACATGACGTAACTACATTACATCCCTCCTTTTCTTTAAAATAAACCATAAATGTAAATTGCTGTTTATAATATATTACCTTAATAAAGTCTACGTGTCCGCTTTACCAGTAGCTACTTAACTAGTTTTAACATGTCTAACTTTTATAAAAGTCCGGTGGTCTTCGATTTTGTCTGCGACAATACCTTCGTTGTAGATCTGGTGGATCTTGTTGTTGCTCTTCAACTATTGCTGGTTGCTGTCGTCGTCAAATTCTTCTTCTTCATCATTCTGGTCTTCCTCACTTGCGTTCTTGTAATTTGTGAGACATTTGAAAAACGATACATTCCGGATGCGCTCTGTATTACGAGCTGTTACCATGTTGCCTTTGATTTCAATCACTTGAAATGGTTTTGGATTGAAAGACATTGATAACTTATTGTCCTTTGGGACTTGCATTAGCACGTAATCACCAACTTTCAACTGACTTTCTTTCGCGTTGTTGTTTCTATCAGCATGGACTTTCATTTTCTCATTTTCCTCCTTATCTCGAACAACGCGGTGTTCCTCAGGGCCATCACCGTGTTGTAGGGACGAGAAACTAGGAAGCTTATTTCTAATTGAGCGATTGAACAAAAGTTCAGCTGGACTAGTGTGGGTCGTAGAATGAGGTGTGGATCTGTAGTTGAGAAGAAAAAGGTCTAATTCACTTTGCCATCTTTTTCCTTCCGAATGAGCAGTACGGATTGCTTTTGTTACTGTTTTCATGAATCGCTCTGCCTCACAGTTGGCTTGAGGCCAATAAGGTGTGATTCGGCGGTGATGAACTCCACGTGCAGATAGATATTCGGTGAACTCTACCGCATTGAACGGGGGTCCATTATCGGTTATCAATTCTTCGGGATATCCATGTCGAGCAAAGATTCTTTGGAGTTTGGAGATCACAACCGTGGTTGTCGTGCTTTGCATAACTTCAACTTCCGGATATCTGGAATAGGCGTCAATCACGACCAACAATTTCTCGCCATTTTGGAATGGACCACAGAAATCTGCATTAAATGTGTGCCAAGGATGTGGAGGTAACTTTGTCATATTCAGGGGTGGTTGACATTTTGGTGACTGGTGTACTGCTGCTTGGCAGGGTATACATTCTTTAACCGTTTGCTCCACTTGCTTGTCAACACCAGGCCACCATACTTTACTGCGCACAAGCATTTTAGTTTTAACTATCCCTTGATGTCCTTCATGAGCAATAGAAAGGACACGACTACGGAGACTCTTTGGGATGACGATCTGTGAATTTCGTAGTATAACTCCACATTCCGAAACTGTCAACTGTTCGTGCTGATTACGATATTGGCTTAAACGACTATCTGTTTTGTTCCATCGCTCTTCTTTTACTGCGCTAGTTACACTCTGCAGCTCAGGATCATTTAAAGTTGCGGTACGAATCTCATCGAGCGTGAGAGATTTAGGAACCGAGTGACTCTGGATGAAATTGACATATTTCTCCGCTATGGTACTTGACTTGTAGTTGGTGAATAAAGGTTGTCGAGACAACACGTCAGCTGGGTTGCTGCTACCTGGTCGATACTTGATATTAAACTTGTATTATTGCAATCGTAGTAACCAACGTTCTAACCGAAGCGACAGTTTGGACTTTGGGCTGTAAATTTTTTCCAATGGTTTGTGGTCAGTGATGAGGTCAAATTGTGTTCCAACAAGATAAAGATGAAAACGTTCACAACCCCACACTGCAGCGAATGCTTCTTTTTCGGTCTGCGAGTAGCGAGTTTCCACAGGCGTTATGGAACGACTAGCATACGTTCCAAGTATACTAGCATACCAAGACCATGGATTTGCACGATTTGGTTGTTAATTCACGTAGAGGGGCTGTTAGAGTGGAAAAGTCCTTAATAAATCGTGAACAGTAATTGGCCAGACCCAAGAAACCGCGTAGTTGACTGGCATCTGCTGGTGTTTTGAAATTTTTAATTGCCTCGACTTTCTTTGGATCTGCTGACAGCCCGTCCTTTGACAGAATGTAGCCATAGAACCAAAGTGACGGTTGATTAAACCTGGATTTCTCCAGGTTTAATGTAAGTTTATTGATAACTAATCGCTGTAAGAGTGCTTCCAAATTCTTGTCATGCTGGGCTTGGGTTTTATCCCATACAATAATATCGTCCGCGATATTTCGTACCCCGTTTAAACCTTGGAGCGCTTGCTGTATTGCATTTTGGAATACTTCTGAAGCACATGACAGACCAAATGGCAGGCGTTTATACCGAAACAACCCCTTGTGTGTGCAAAAAGTGGTAATGTTACGCGAGTTCTCTTCTAGGACTATCTGATGGTATCCTGCTTTGAGGTCTAGTTTAGAAAAGACGACAGCACCAGACATTTCTTCCATTAACTCATCAACTGTTGGGATTGGATGTCTCTCCCTTAACAATGCCTGATTTGGTCTACGGTAATCTCCGCATAATCTGATTTCATCTGAATTGTGTGGTTTGGGAGCAGCTACTATGGGTGATACCCATGAAGTAGGTCCTTCGGCAGGTTCAATAATATCGAGACTTTGTAATTCTTCTAGTTTATCTGAAACTTGCTTTCGTAAATGGAAAGGGACTCTCCGAGGGCGTTGTGCAATAGGGGTAACTGTACGATCAACATGCAATGACTGTTCATAATTTTGCAAACATCCTATTCCGTCAGAGAGTTCTGGAAATTTATCTAAAATTTTCTGTGTATTAATGTCAATGTTTTTCAGGCTATTTCTGTCCCTTATTTCTCGATTTCCGGAGTCACTTTGACTGTTCGCGTCACTTCCGTTTGAGTGGCTTCCGGTGTTGATTTCATTCCTACCTCGACTTCCGGTTGTTTTCATGCTATGAAATTTAGAGACTTCTTTAACTTTTATTTTTAAAATGCCTAACTCTGCGGCTGTTTCATTACCGAGAAGTGATCCCGCTTTGCCGTTGACAACATAAAACGTCGATATTGTACGCTTTCCATTCGATTCAACCGTTAAATGACACTTTCCGAGCAATGGCAAGGGCTGAACGGCATTATATGCATATATATTTGTTTGTGTTGGCTCTAATTGTACATGTTTATTTCTTTTCCTAATACAAGCGAATGCTTCACTATCAAGAATATTTGTCGTCGCTCCTGAATCGATAGCCACAGCGATAGGGGTCCCATTGATCTGTATTTGAATGTTAGTTATTTTTGATGATGAAACAGCGAAAGTATACTCATCGTCGGACGAATTAGGAGGGCTTTGTTTTTGGGTTTGTTGTTGTGCAACTCTCACAGACTCTCTCGAATCTTTCTTACTATCTTTCGGGGGATTTTTTCGACTTCGACAAACTCTAGCGAAATGATTGAGCTTTCCACAAGCTCTACAGGTTTTGCCCTTCGCAGGACAGACCTCTTTATGCCCTTGTTTAAATTCATTTCCACAATTTCGGCATTTATTTTGTTTGTGTGGTTCTGGTACATATTTAGCATGTCTTACCTTGTCTTTAGCTTCGTCATTTCCCTCGTCTTTTACACGATTAACATTGTTCCAAGAGTTGTGTCCCGAGATATTCAACGCTTGTTTTTCTGCTAATTCCTTCACTCGTGCCATGGTAATAAGCTTAGCCAATGTCAGATCTGTCTCGCGTAAAAGCTTCGTATGAAATCCATGAGACGAGCATGTCATAACAAACTGATCACGTATTTCATTCTCGGCGCTTTCGAATTCACACGTTTCGGCTAGTGTACGTAGACGAGTTATGTAGCTATCTACCGATTCTCCAGGCGTTGGATGTGTCTGTTTAAACACATAGCGTTCATATATTACGTTCTTTTGTGGCTGAAAATATTCGTCGAGCTTCTCTAGAGCTGTTTTGAAATCTGTCCCGGTGTCTTGTAGTGTTTTGAATATTTTATGAACTGACGGGCCAGCTACATACAATAACACTGCGCATTTCTGTGCATCATCCTCGATGTTGGCAGCTACTGTATACATATTAAAACGTTCTCGCCATTCTTTCCAGCGTTGGGCTAGCGAGGAATTATCACCCTCTGCATCAAACGGAGGTGGTGGTTTTAAATCCAAAGTTGTGGCCATCGAGATTTCTTCTGTGTTTTCTTCTTCTTCGTTTGGGTTCAGCATTAAAATAAACTCGTCGCCAAATATAATGTATCTCTTTAGTACAAGTTGTACAGTATAAAAATGTACTTTTATTGCCTTCAATATCAAAACCCTATTTTCTTACACGTGGTCTCTTTCTGATACCTAAATATATATTACATCACGTGACATGACGTGACTACATTACAGGGTCGAGTTGTTTCATCACTGGTGTTGGGGCTAAAACCCTATTGTCTTCCCAATCCTGCTTTAATTTTCTGTTAATTAACCAAAGTATTCTTGAAGGGTTGGGGGGGGGGCCTTAATCCGAAGTACTCGGAAGTTTGATTTCCATAAAGGCATGTCAATGCATTACATAATATTGCACAAACAATATACATCTTGCCAATACAATTAAGACCGATTTTCGAATTCTTAAAGTCCACAAACTTAAAATAGTTGATGACATCTCCAAATAGCCATTCTACTGACTGATATACGGACCCTGCTCATCGACTTATTGAAGTTATTCATAGGCTGGGTCAGGATACCATTTCTAAATGGGGTGTGAAGGTGAACATGCAAGGCATATGCGGGGTCTCCATAAATACATGGTGTTTGGCCATCGGGTGTGAAACAGTGTTCTTGAAGATCATTCAATAGACCTGAATGTGCCAACATACTAGCATGTTTCTTTCCTTCTGTAAAAGAATAAATAGATTGTTGATGAACACCTGCACTGTGCAGGTTCCATATAAATTAGGCCTTTATTCCAATTCATTAAGTGGCAATGTGCCCGAAGCATTTATTATTGCTGCCGAGCGCACCGAGGCAGGACACTATTCTTGACACGTTTCTCCAGAGTTCACTCGACCCAGTCTTTCGCGCGATCTATGTATTGTCGAAATCTCGATCTTGTGTCTGTCGGTAAAGATGTCTTAATCCGGGGGGAATAATTAAGCTTCAGGAACGTTTGTTAAATGAGGGGAGCAGTCAGAAACAAGATTTTGTATTGCGCACGAATCTCCATGTGCTTAAGAGTCAAGATTTTTTAAGCTTTACAGTAATACAGATAAAAGAGATCGAAAATATTTGTAAAAATTCAGGTAAGCATGGCTGTATTTCTATTAAAATACATCAAGGTGATAACTTTTCAATATAGAGGCAAACAATGTGCTTTTATGAGTTAATGTCGGCAGTTTTAACTGCCCAAAATATCCCACTGATGGCACTGACCGATTGGTCAAAAACAGCATTGAATAATATCTTATTATAATACAAGGAGACAGAATGTACTTGCAGGCTCTGGATAATATATGGCTTTGTTGTCTTAGAACCTTGTGTCGAACTTTTATCTGTAGGTAACTTTACCTAAAGTTGTCAGTGTTTCAAGTTTATATACGAACATTTTTCTTATATACGAGATTCTGTGATCAACACATGTGCCAGCTCACCGGCTGTGTGGTGCATGCGAATGCAACTAAAACACCTGTGGATCCCTTTGATGCACAAAATAACAATTGAACTACCCATGGTGGTATGACAGAACAATAACAGTGTAGCCATTGTGGTAGGACAAAATAATAACAGTCTACCCATTGTGGTAGGACAAAATATTAACAGTCTACCCATTGAGGCAAAAAATAACATTCGACTACCCATTGTGGTAGAGCCCATAATAAGAAGGCACAAAATAACATTGAACTACCCATTGTGGTAGAGCCTGTTGAGGCAAAAAGTATCACTGATCTGACCACTGTGGCAAAAGGTAATGCCGGTGTAACAGCGGAATTGGACTCCCCGCGGATATGGACCCCCAGTTCATATCAGCTAGCGGATTCGGACCCCTACGATACATATCTGCTAGCTGATATGTACGGAAGGGGGTTCCGCGGAAATGGACCCCCTAAAATTCACAAAAAGTTTTGAAATGATTTGCAGTTGAATGTGCATAGAAATTTAGGCGTCAATTTAATTTAAATTATGATAACTAATGGCATAACTCAACTATCTTGGAATTTGTTTAATGACGAAAACGAGTATTGAGATGCTAATTTTATAAAAGTTTAGGGTTGAATGGAATGCATCACTTTGTTATGGGTTAAGACAAAAATAATTTGAAATAATTTTCATTTTCCGTTTTTATTTGAGCAGTTAAGAGTGAGAGCAGATAGCAATGCCAAGGAGTAAAATACTTGTGAAGGCTTCACACGCTTCTCAGTTCTCGCACATTCCAAGATCATAGAAATAAACTCGTGTAGCAGAAAAATTATAAATCATCAACCTGGATGGAATTCCAATTTTCTAATCTAAAAATCTAAGATTTGACGATCTAAAAATCTTTGTATATGGTTTTTTAAATAAATCAGATGAGATTTATGACAATTTAAAACGCTTTCAGTACAATATTCAAAATACGATACGTTGCAATGACAAAATACGCAAGGGGAGTCCATAGATGCCAAGGTTGTGTTTTGTCCACGCGCGAGATGAACACACCGCAACTATAGTAGAAAATTTTTGAAATTTGGGTCTCGGAAACGGCATTTCCAGCGTTCTGAGAACATATTTGGGTGTTATTTTGGTTTTCAAAAACAATATTTCAGAGGTACATTTTGTGTTGAGGCACAATGTTTAACAAGTATTAGTAATAATGCATGTGAAAACATGTGCAAATGCAATATTAGTCAAAACAAAAACTACAATTCCAAGAGTAAAATTTTAAAAAATCATTTATATATATTTATAGGAATATTATATTGTAATTAAAAGTCAATAATTGGAGTTTACATTTAAGTTTATAGTTGTAAACTTATACGCATATATCTCAATATGTTTATGCATCTTTAGATTTTACATCAGTTATAATAACTGCTTGATAAATAATTTAACAGGGCTGAGTAATAGCCTCGCCTACTAAAGGACCATTCATTATTTATGACCGGGGGTGGGCTGGCAAAATTCAATTAACAACTAAACAAAATATCCTGCCCCACCCCCTGCATCACAAAAAAAATTCAATGACCCCCCTCACATGAATTCTAAAAAATAGTACCCCCACCATGCACCACCGACAATATAATAAATGTATAGTACTGTATAGAAATGAGCTCTTTAAACTTGTTGTAAAAGGCATCAGATCTTTCATTTACTTGTGCTTTCAAGAATTAATATGCATGCCTGTTTAACCCATTACGCTGCAGAGTTTCCTGTTGACGAGTAAAATCGTCTGGCGTTAAACAAGTAAAACAAGTACTGGGGCGCAATGGGTTAACTAGAGACATTGTCAGATTTTTGGTAACCATTAAGCTACAGAGTGCCGAAGAGGCTAAAGCTGGGGGTCATACCATTTTTCACTATTAAGAGTGTAGTAAAAAGTTGATCGAAAAGGAAAAAGTTACTTGAAGTTGTTCGAGCCGAAAAAAGTTGCTCCAAATGCAAAAAGTTGTTCAAAAGTTGCCAAGCACAATCGGGACATGCCTAGCAGAGCTTCGCCGTTGACGAGTAAAATCGGCTAGGAATATAGGGTTAGGAGTAGGGTTAGGGTTACAGTGCTGTAGTGTAGAAAGCTCTTTTTTATTGGGGAGCTGAAAGCGAGGGCCAAAGGCCCGAGGAAATTTTTAAATTTAGTCTCTGAAATGCCATTTCCGGACTTTGGGGAAGATTTGACAGAATTCTGATGGACAGAAAACAGCATTTTAGTATGTCTAAATTTACAATTTAGTAGCACTAAATGGGAGAAGGCATATTTAAATTAATTATATATTGGATAAGTAGCAGGAAAGTATGAGAAATATCTTCATTCTTTGCAGTTTGTCATGGATATTTTTGTAGCCGCTTAAAATTAATAAATTGTCAGTATTTTAAAGGGCCTTTAAAGCTAGCCTATATTATTTAAATGATAGAACTCTGCATGATTTTGGAAGAAGAATGATTATTATCAAATTATTGGGTTGCTACGGTCCTGGGTTAAGAGTAGGGTTAAGGGTACTACGTCAATGAACTACAAAGACCGGACATTTGACTTGGGCTCGGACTTGACATGGTAAACCAGCTCCTTACTAAATTAAACCATGTATAAAATACCTAGTATAACTAGTGTATATAGTATATGTAATCATAGACGGATTTTCATATTTTTTACTGGGGTGGTGCCTGAAATTTTAGGGGAGTGAGCCGTGAGCAGGTGACTGAAGCAACACAAAGTGTCACCAAACCTCAGTAAGGTCTATATTCTAGAGGTGGAGCACTAGAGCCGCGAGGGGAAGTCTAGAGAGCAGAAAACAAAGTATCCCAGGAAAAATTTGAAAAAAATCGTGATGTCTAGCTTCGAAAAGTTTTTTGAAGTTGTCAATTTGTCATATCAATGGATTTGGCATGTCCGATTGTCTGTTGAGACTTGAGAGAGTTAAAGACTTAAAGTTAAATGAACCTGTGAAAGTGTAAACCCAATAGGCCAATAGAAAATATGCTTTCACTTTTATAAAGTCATTGACATTGTGTTGTTTGAATTTGAGTACAATTTATGATGCAACTCCAATGTAAATAGTATTTGGGGCGTAAAGATTAAATCTAGGCAAGTCTATTTCCTAAAAGAATTAAAAACTAAAAATAATGTACGTAAAACTTCCAAACGTTCCTTGCGTGCAAGCTATTCGCATGACAAGGCACTGTAAACTTTATTCAGGGGAGCTCATAGAGTTTCAAAACTTTACAATTGGTTGCAATTAGTTTCAGAGTGTTGCACTTTTCCTGTTCGAGTGTACTCCTACGTTTATTTTGTATCGTCAACACTCTGCACGTTGGAGTGGACTATTTAATTATTTATATATTATGCCAAATATTGGGGGGGGGGGTAAAAATTATTTTGGAGGGGTGGACATTTTGTTTGGGGGGGTTATAGCTAATATTGGAGGGGTAGCACCCCTCTGCATCCCCCAGAAAATCTGTCTATGTATGTAATGTTGCTTCATCGCTTACTCGTTAATTATCTTTTATTAAAATGTACATAATTGAAATATGCCAAAATATATGGCAAGTTCATGGCAAAAGTTATAAAGGTAGATGTTCGATTATTTTTCATATTAGTTGTACATATTGCATATTGCATTTTGGGTATTTGTGCATTGCATTTTGGGTCTATTTGTTTATCAAAATTGATAATTTTGCTAGCTATACATGAATTAAATTTGCTGCCTTGCTCGTTCCCTGTGGTAGCAATAATCGTTACATGTCAAATTTTTCTCCACTATAATACCACTATATTAAATAACTGGACCCCCCCCTTCTGAACCATTATTTTTAGGTGACCCCCCTTTTTCGGTCAAAAATATCTCATGACCCACCCCCTTTTTTTTGCCAGCCCACCCCCGGTCATAAATAATGAATGGTCCCTAAGTACATCAATCGTAAGCCATATAATTGATAGCTTGATGCAATAGCGATTAAAAAATGCGCTCAGGTTATATCCTGAAGTAGTGTGTTGATTGCAATGTTTGATAGTGATAACATTATTAAATACACAAGGAAACATGAGTTTTACAGTCATTATTTTTACAGTCATTATTTTTATCCTTTTTTTATGTTTATTGATAGCTTTAATATACCAAAAGAAATTAGTTCAAACATTTTACAAGCACCATTATTTCTCTACATTTTAGCTTCTCAGCTAACTTTGTGTTTATGCGTGAGATAATCAAACTGAAGCGTGTGAGCGTGAGAAATGATGTTGAGGCGTGTGTCACACGCTTAATACGTGAGACTTGGCATCTATGGGAGTCCAAATCCACTAGCGAATAAAGACCCCCATAGGTCCATATTCGCTAGCGGATTTGGACCGGGGGGTCCATTTTGAGGGGGGTCCAAATCTGCTGGGACACCGGTCTATCCATTGGGGGTAGAGCCCTGTGGTCGACTAGAGCTAACCTGAGATCAGACTGTAATCAGTAGAAATTCAAATTTCACACAATGACAACAACAATTAATCTAATTATATGTAGTTGTGATCACGAAAAATATATCAGCAACCGGTCATAGTAAAATCTAATTAGCACCAACCAATCAAATGACAGATTAAAAAATCTTTTCTCTTGTAGACGAATCAGATTTACGACCAAAATATGGTCGTAAGGCATGGACTTTTGTTAAGGTTTGTATCAAACTTTTGTTAAGGTTTGTATAAATAATTATTTATTTATAACCTGATCACAGGTTAGGGTAGAGCAATTCCAACTTTTAATTTCTGCATGCAGGGGTGATGGGAAGTAAGGTATCATATTGCTGATTATGCTGAAAAATTTCAATATTTACAAGTATGAGCTATCACTCTGTGTTTTCCTTGGCCATCATTTAATTTTTTCAACATAATCAGCAATATGATACCTTACTCTCCACCCCCACCCCCCCCTCCCTGCATCTACACAAACTAAAAGCTGGAATTGCCTATTCGGTGGTGCCTAATAGTATAATATCTCATGCTACCAATTATTTTTTTCCTATAGTTTTGTAATTCTGAAAGATGTGAATCGTGCTATGTTAACTGCTGGATGAAACCAAATGGTCGTTACAGTCGAAATATAATATGGATATATGTTTGTGATGTTACTCTAAGTGTATATCCACACCGGGCGAGCTTGAAAAATATGCCCGGCCACGGTGGGAATCGAACCTACTACCTTTGGAATATACTAGCCAAATGCTCTGCCAACTGAGCTACGCGGTCACGACAGTTTGAGTAAGTGATATTTCGGAACAGAATCTAGTTCCTTTGATACCATTTTAATCTAGTAATATGAATTTTTTCTGTGTTGGTGTTGCGTACTCAGGTGTGTTGGTGTGGTGTACTCAGCTAGTATTCCAAAGGTCGTAGGTTCAATTCCCACCATGGCCGGGCATATTTTTCAAGCTCGCCTGGTGTGGATATACACTCAGAGTAACATCACAAACATATTCACCTGAGTACACAACACCAACACAGAAAAATTCATAATATGGATATATTGCATCGCATGTAATAGGATTATTACATCACATGTAATAGGATGGGAGCTTCTGGATTAACAAAAATGTATTCCTATTAAATACAAGAATGCTGAATTACATGATTTTATGGATATATTGCATCTAATGCAATGGAATGGAATCTGCCATGTATTATTAAATTACTATACTTGTTTCCAATCTACCATATGGATGGCAGGAACATTGTATGTCATGATATTACAAACCTTTATATGTACAGCAACCTAACAACACTACATGGTGAATATGATAAACTACATATTGGACCAAAAACGATGGGAACACTTGTTTACCAATTGAAAACAAACAAAAGACCATCATTACTTGCAACAAACTTAATCGTAACCATGTTAAAGGCAGGGGCGGATTTTCTGGGGGGTGCAGGGGGGTGCGCACTAAGGTAGAATACTAAGCCAAAAATTTCAGTGAAAAGGCGAAGAATAATATGAGCGCAAGTCTAATTTTGGCATGTGAAACGGCTGAATCGAAACTTGAGAACAGTGCCAGTGGCAGAAGACGAACAAAGTCCAAGTGATCTCCAGATCATTGGTGAGGTTCTGACCAGCTTTTAAAAGTGTATGAAGGTTCACTGACATGGTTCAGCTTTGCAATGGTCATGGACCTACTACCTAATGAACAAAATATTGATCTAGACAAAAATTTCATCACAGCTTGAAAGAGCATCACAAAATTAGTAATATTCCGAAATTTCGTTGCGGAATGGCGTATGCGAATAGCCCTGCGGCTGTGAAGTTTGCCGTTTTTCAGTTATTTGGAGGGCTATATTATCCGCATTTTACAACATTTCACAGCAAAACGTCAGAATATTACTAATTTTGTGATGCTCTTTCAAGCTGTGATGAAATTTTTGTCTAGGCTTGTCTAGATCAAAATTTTGTTCATTACATTAGGTAATAGGTCCATTGGCTCTCAAATGGAATTTGCTTACTCATAGTGTATTACATCAGCAATATGTCAGATTATTTTTGGTGAATTAAGTCATATTTTACTCTAACCGTTGGTATAAAAGCCGGTGCACTTTATGCATTATTCATGAGAGAAAGTGAATCGTGAAGAACTTCTAATAGATCTGTTATTTTGTGAAATCTTTTGTTTTCCAATACCGAAACATAACGATTAATGTGAGTGATTTTTGATTTGCGATTTGTTGGGTGAACCAAAGAGAGACAACAATGAAAAGGCACCAACCGACGCTTGCACACTTTCCAAAAGAAAAACAAAGGTGAGTAATCATCAGAATTATCAAAGTTCTCGGCAGTATTATTTATTATTTTATTTTAAATTATTTTAAATTTTCATGCTGTTGCCATGCTTGTTTGCTTCATGTCGCAAAATGTATTATGGCGGCTTTTCACTAGAATCATTACCCGTCTGGGCACATACATGCATTTTTGATGTTTGGCCAATTGGGCCGACTCGATTGTATGTTCGCTGATTACTTTATTCTTTCCAGAATCAGACCCACATGCACAACTAGATGATGTCGCACCAATTGATCAAGATCAAGAACTTGAAGATGAATGAGATGACCATGATACTCAACGAGATGATGCTGGACCAGATGAAGTTTCATACGATTTGTGATCATAAAGAGACTCAAGAGGAATCCGCCCCTCAAACTAGCCAAGCAAGCTCCAGTCATCTCAGTCATGAATTGGACATTAAACCATCACAACCGAAGCTCCAGAAATTACCGATAAATACAAACTTTTCAAGCAAAAAAACAAGATCTTGCAACGCGAGCTGGTACAACCGCTTCGACTGGCTAGAGTATAACATTCAAAGCGATGCAGCATTTTGCTTTGCTTGTAAAATCTTTGGCTCAAGAAGTTCCGCAGACACCACATTTACTGTAACTGGCTTTAGGAAGTGGACTAATGCCTTAGACAAGGACAAAGGTTTTATGAAACATCAGAAATCAGAAGTTCATAAAGTTTGCTACAAGAAATGGAAGGCAAGCTCTGAATATCAGATGGACAAGATACAAGTATACTCGAGAAACTGGTTCCCAACCAAGCGAAAACAATTCAAAACAACAGAGAGTACTTTAAACTTCTGTTCCAGTATGTAATTTGGTTTGCAACAAACGAAATAGCATTCCGGGGCCATGAAGAGGCGGTAAAACGTCTCTCAATGAAATGCTGTCTATACTCGCGATTCAGATACGGAACCAGATATGCCATCAGATCGCAACTGCCCGGTGCTTCAGTGCACTGATAGACGAAAGCAAAGACAAGGGCAAGAGAGAAGAGCTCGCTATCTCTGTTTGCTACTACACTGAGAAGGTACAAGAGAGATGCACTCACCAAATTTGATGTAGAAGCTATTTCAGCAGTTACAAAAGACCTGATCTCTAAAGTCCAGCAGAAATTCAATGGATCGCCTATTATCAGCTTCGGCGCAGAAGGCGCTAGCGTGATGTCTGGTTGGTTCGCAGGAATCACAGAACTGCTTCGATCGAGGTATTTTAAGTAGCTTGTTTACATCCATTGTACTGCCCATCGTTTGAATTTGGTTGTGGGAGACATGCTAAAGGCGTCTTTGTCATCAACAGATGTTATGACCACAGTAAAATCCTGCCATACACTGCTCAATAAACCGAAGATCAGACAAAAGTACGAACAAGATAAACATATTACGCAACAAATTGATGTTCGTTGGGGATGCAAATACGAAGCAGTTGATGTTATATCTGAAAGATTTGATGTTGTCCTCACGACTCTGATAGACGTGGCAAACAACCCAGGTGAAAATGATGAAGATTCGGAAGATGATGAGTATGGGTATACAAAATCGCAGGCAGAAACAGCAGCTGGACTGAACCACAAACTGATGTCAGGAAAATTCATCGTCGGTCTGACAACACTTCATAAGTATGTCGGCAAGCTATACTTCCTTAATAAAGAACTTCAGGCCAAAAAAATTGATTGGACAGACGTTTAATACGAGCTGACTCAAACTCGGGATTCAATTAATAACATCAAAGACGAGGACACACTCATTGAGTCAAAAGAAATTTCAAGAACGACTGGAAACCCCTTAGCTCTCTGTGACACAATGCCTATCCACAACACTAGAGGTACAACAGTTATGACTCCCGATGACCAGGGTCATCAGATAAACGAATTTATTGCAGAACTCATTGCAGAACTCAACGCAGAGCTGAAGAAGAAACTCAACGATGAGTTTAATGTCAGATTTGACTCTATAAGAACATAGACATCCTTAGAGCTATCGATGCTCTTAATGCAGGTTCAGATACCTACTTCGTTTTAAGTGAACTAGATGTGCTACTGAATACCTTCAGCTGTCTCAACATTGAGTGATCTATCCTCGAACTAGAAATCCAAAGAGCAAAGTTGATTACTGTCTTGGTCTACCAATAAATCCAAAGAGGCTTCCAAACTTGCATGACCACTTTAATTGCAGTTAAGAACACTATCTCGACATCAACCGCTTTAGTGGAAAGAGCATTTTCCGGTATGAATTGTATCTGCACAAAGCTGCGATCCACCCTTCGTCCAGAAAGATTAAGTGATCTTTTATGCATTTCATTAAACAAAGATGTTGATTTGCTGGATTTGGTTGAAGTAGTAACAGCATGGGGAAACATGCACAATAGGTGGGCTAAGGTCTAAGTCATTAACTGCCTAACTAGTCTAACTGTATAAAATATATAATCATTATAATGTACTTATTACTAAATTGAGAACCTGAAAAAACTATTCATTATTTCATTTATTTATTTATTTTATTAAAAACTTTGTTAGTTTGTTACTATACAATTTTCACGAATTTTAAATATTCTAAGGAAGCTATACTGAAAAGCTATACAACTATATTTTATAACTTTATACTACTATTCATTAATAATTATTAAATAATTAATAAATTATACTTTGCAAATATACTGTGTGCATTAATTTAGCTAGTTACTAAAGTACTAGCAGAGCATTTGAGCATTCTAATGGACCTTTCCCCTTATAACTAAAATTTTGATCTGAACAAGTCTAGACAAAAATTTCATCACAGCTGGAAAGAGCATCACAAAATTAGTAATATGCCGAAGTTTCATTGCGAAGTGTTGTAAAATGCGGATAATATAGCCTTGCGAAGTTTGCAATTTTCAGTCATTTTAGATTACAAACAGGAAATTGATGCCCCAACACCCGATTGGGCTCTCAATTTCCTGTGCTTAATACAAAATGACTGAAAAACGGCAAATTTCACAAGGCTATATTCGCATTTTACAACATTTTGCAACAAAACTTTGGAATATTACTAATTTTGTGATGCTCTTTCAAGCTGTGATGAAATTTTTTGTCTAGATCAAAATTTTAGTTATAAGGGGAAGGTCCATTGTCCTTCCCAGCTCAGGGACTTAAGAGGCTGTCTCTGTAAAAACCGCCCGCTCGAATTTCATTTCAAACATGATCTTCGCTAAAACTCTGGCAACTGGAAGGCTTTACCAAACATAAAATAAAAACAGTCTCGGTTTGGTTGAAAACGATTTTCCAATTGCGCTGCAAATAACGAAATATTTCCCCCCTTCAAGGCCTGTTGGGACATCTCGAAAATTGCACATTTTTCATTGATGCGTAAAATATTATATTCGCGTCAACTAGCAATGAATTTTATATCATTTCACTCATGAAACTTTCTAGTTTTCTTGAAGAAGAGGAAGTTTTACCTAATATTAGTTGTAAAGGAAAAATTAAGCACAGTGTAAACCCTACTTATGACTATAAATCAAAGAGTGGAAATGGCCTTGATTTAGATTCTATTTTTCAAACTTTGGGACTTTGGCAATCGCTCGGGCCTATTTTTCAAGGAAGTATAGTCCTTTGTTGGCAAATATATGCAAAAATCCCTATACGATTTCAGTATTTCAAAAGTTATGGCCGTTTGTATCAACACACATGCGTGTATTTGCGATGAGTCGTCATATTGTAAAATCACTCTATCTCGTGCAGATTCTAACTTAAATGCAACAATATACAGCTTACCTCGTTACTAACTCAAGTTTATTTCCTTTTTAAGAGCCCGTGTCGGGAAAAAGCAATAAAACCGCAGCAAAAGTGAAAAATTCGATTTCGCTCAGACTTTGCCTCAACATAGTCTATGATATGATAAAAAGCTGTGAAAAGTTTTTTCGAGAAATATATTTTAGTATTTGAGAAATCGCAATTTTAGGCTAAGCTGCTGAAATCTTCGTTTTACAAAGCGATATCTATACCATATTTGATCGCCTCATATACAACGAAAATAAGTATAAAAGGCTAAATTGTCCTATCATCTTGTAGTTTGGTGTTTAAACATACGTTTAAGTGATTTTGAGCAAGTTTGTTTTAATTGTAAGATCAGAAAGAATTTTATTCCCAAGGTATCGCTCGCTAAAAGTATGTCGCAAAGAAAATTAAATTTCACCATGTGATAAACCATTAAATTGATTATGCTTTAGCATGTTGAATAAATGATAAACATGCTTTCGATTGATATAAATATTTCTCTGGGCAAACGACTGAATGCTGCACAAGAGCTTTTCAAATTGTGGGCAAAATCGTGTTTACATGACCTTGAGTCGACCTTGGAGGTCAAACTCTCACCTCGCTAGAATTATAAAGAAAATAATTTTTCACCATGTGATAATCCTTTGAATTGATCAAGCTTTAGCATGTTGAATAAATGAATAAAATGCCTTCGATTGATTTAAAGAATTGTTTGGGCAAACGACTAAGTGCAGGGCAAGAGCGGTTCAAAGTTGGGGTAAAGTCGTGTTTACATTACCTTGGGCTTGGAGGTCAACTCTCAAAATAACATGCAATGAGTATTTGAACGTAATAACCCAAAAGACCTCAAAAAACCAACCCAAACATAGTAGTTTTAAGCCTTGCTCACCAATGACTGCCTTATTGTCTAATATTGATGATAAGCTTGGTCTCTTTACTACCATTCCTTTGTATTGTCTCTGTCTCTGAGTGACATTTCGTGATTTGTTGTTCAGTTTGTGAATAAATTACAGTGTGCCAATTACTGAATAATACTATAATAAATGGTTAATAATATCATATAATTGATAAAAAGGTATAAGGTAAAGTAGTCAAAATAAGATGATAAAATACATTGATGCGTTGATGGCAAAATAAAATGTCAATTCGAAGTCTATTTACTGTCAAATGTGTTGCGTCTCTGGCTCTGGGTGACAGTCAATTGATTACTTCCGATTACTATTTTTCAGAAACATATAAACAACTCATCGCCTTGCTGCTTCCATGAGATGAAATTATATTAATAGTAATAGTAATAAACAATACTAATATCATCCTGCATTCGAATGACCGCCTAGGCGAGGGCCGAAACCTTAGACATAGTAGGCTAGCAAATTGCTGGGTGAGTCGGTCGCTAATTAATCGGGCGGGCTGATTTTAAATAAATAAAATTTCTCTACCAATTATCTTTTAGGATTTTAGTATTTAAAAAATTATTTATGTGAATATCCCTGCATGTGGGTGAAAAACGTGAAAACAGCTCCTGAATATATATATGCGAGTTTGGTTCGTGAGAGGGCGTAATTTATAAATTTATATGCTATTTATAGCGGTGAGCACAGTGATTTATGTTTGCTCAAAAGTTTCATGTATTGAGTGCTAATGGAAGATGGAAGTATCTGGTTCATTTCGATCTCTTGTTGGAGGCATATGCTTTTTCGAAAGAAAGATCGCAATCGTAATACTCAAATCATTCCTCTAGTTTCCTGCAATAAGAATATTTCGAAACACGTGGCAGCTCTTGCATTTAGGGGAACGGAAAATGAGATTGATTTAATATTGTGTCGAGCTGGATTATTCAACTATCACGCAGAACATATCAGAGATATGACAATTTGTCCGCATCATTGCGCTGTGCTTGGTATCAGTTGGACAAGAGGTTCAAGCACGAGGTGCAGAGTCCCAGAAATACTTTCTGGACATGGGAATGGTAAAGGAAGTTGGCCAAAAGGCGATCGAGGAATCAGTAAAATCGAGTCTTGTGTAATACTGCGCAAGACGGGAATATTTGTTCAAGTTGGTTCTGGTAAGCTAAATGAGTTATCGATCATGATCATCAGTGCTGCGTCCACAGCTTGAGAAACAAATATCAGTTGTAAAAACACTATATTTATTCAGGTATTTGTAGAGAATGCAGAGAAGAAATGAAACAACACGTATTCCAAGAGCCAATCCCTCCTCCGTCTGAGGTAAAGCAGCGATTGAAAGCTGGGTAAATGTCACAGGATTGATTTATTCAAATGAAATTGCTGCATGTGTAAATCATTCTAGCTTGTTGAAAATTGAGTCTGAGAGCAATTTGGATCACTTTCCTCTTTTACATATCTTTTCATTTCTTCTCTTTTTTTTCCATTCCTTTCAACTTCAACGCAATGAAGGAGGGTTATCTTTTAATAAGACCCCAATTTTTGTTTTGTAGAAAGAACTTACAATAACCATGGAAGGTGATTGTTCTCCTCCATTTGAAGTTAAAACATTGTCATTGACTTACAAAATGGATAAAATGTCAATTATGGTAGGATTCATATGTTGAATTCAATTACTATATTTGCAAATCGTTCAAGCTTTTGGCAAATGGATGCTAAATAAACGTATTTTTTTAATCCAATACTTCCTTTCATCTCCTTTCTGTTTCTTTCCTGTGAGTTTATTTTCTGTCTTGTCTTGGGATTTTTCCTCGTAGTTCTCTTTGTTTTTTTCTCTGTTTGTCTGAGTAAAGAATAAAAAACTAAGCACTGTTTGAAACTGAAATAAATAATTTTTATGTGATGATTGAAGAAACCTATAATTATTTAAAACTTCCGTTTTTATTCAAATTTTTTTAGGAAGAAAAAGAAGTAACCATGGAAATGGATAGTTCAGTTCTGCAAACACCACAAATTGCACCAGGCAATCTTTTCCCAGACACACCATTTACCTTATATCAACCACCGGAAACCTCTGAAACGCCAGAATTACAGGAAAATAGTGAAACTGAAACAAGTTCAAGGGAAAAACTAAATTTGTTTTTGGCAACAAGAGATATCAGTCCCGTACGAAGCTCGATTAAGGTAGCATGGAATGATGCTTCGGAGAGAACGAAACGTCTTTATACTCGTAAGGCAAGACAGGTCGTGTTTGCAGCTCTGGACGAAATTTCACCTGATAGTTCAGATATGTTGCTAGACGTATTGAAATCTCCACGGAGTGCTAATACCAATATAGATTCTAAGTTAATGCAGGCACTTACTGAATGTTATAACAACGCATCTCATTGGAACACATGTAGGCAAATCCTGTCAATCATGGCGGACAAGATTAATTTTAAGGAGCTCCAAAAATGGATTCCACATTTAACCCGATACAGATACAGCATTGCACGTCACCATATCTTGCTCCATGGAAAAGGTTCTGTTGTTGCTCCCATGAAAAATACAAGGATATGCATTTCACCCCAGAAACTTGATCACTTCTTGACATTCATAACTAGTACATCAGTAATACAGGACTTGCCATTTGGAGAGAAATCATTGAAGTTATCCTCCAATACCAAGATTACTGTTCCAAATGTCATCAGGAATCTTATACCTGAACAGGTAGTGAAACAATATCAGAGTTATTGTGAAGAGTCTGATTTCGTACCTCTGAGCCGCAGCACTTTATGCAGAATTCTCAAAGTCTGTTCTGTGTCAGTCCGAAAATCTCTTCAAGGGTTAGACTACATATCAGCAGAGGGTTCCAAGGCTTTTGACGATCTGGAAGATATCTTAGAAAAGCTGGGAGACGAATATGGAACTGGTCATACCTGGGCAAAGGAGCAAAGTGGCAAATTAAAAGTTGCGAAACGCTATCTTAAAAGTGATTACAAGGTTAGTCAATTTATTTATTCTCACACAGGAAAAAGTACTAAATAGAAAGGCAAGAGAAATTACAATTTGTGTTCAAAGAAACTGAAATACTCCAACAATAACTTCTTTTGTATTAAAGGTACATGTAGCACCAAGTTCAAGAGTTGCAGATCACTGTAGGGCTCACGCTCTTAGTTATAAAAAGGAGGACACTGATTATTTTATTGAATGTGACCACCATCATGATCTTCAGTGTGACAGATGTCTATTAGTTCCTTCTGTTTTCGATGAGATAAGCACAGCTTTAGAAAACGCAGAGATTCCAAACGAAGAAAAAGAGGAGATATTGTATCTTGTTTCCCAGTCCAAGAATAGTATTGAAGCTTGGAAGGCGCACTTACTCCGCACTGTTAACCAAGACGAAGCTAGATTGGACACCATCAGTAATTTGAATTCAAATTCAGTGCTTATTGTCTTGGACTGGGCCATGAAATTCCTCCCAAGAAAATACCGAGAAAGCCAGTCAGATTGGTTTGGCAAACGGGGAATTTCATGGCACATAGCCGTTGTGACAAGAAAAGTAATGCCATCTAAAATAGATACACTCACTTTTGTCCACATATTCAGAAAGTGTTCACAAGACAGCCCAACAGTTGTGGCAATCGTAGACGATGTGGTTAGGCAGCTCAAGACAACCATGCCGGACGGAGAAATGGTATACCTACGTCAAGATAATGCCGGGTGCTACCATAGCGCACCTACCATACTGGCACTCCAGCAGATAGCTAAGAAGTACAAAGTGCAAATCAGATTGGACTTCTCCGATCCACAAGGCGGAAAAGGGCGTGCGATCGTAAAGCAGCTTCTCTCAAGAACCATATAAAGATGTATCTAAATTCAGGAAAGGATGTTGATTCCGCTGAGCAAATGAAGGATGCTATTGAGTCCTTTGGTGGTGTACCAGGAGTTAGAGTGATTCTGTGCGACCTTCCTACTGTTCCTGATGATGATGCACCTAAATGGGAAGGTATCAGCTTTATCAATAACTTTGCATATACCAATGGTGGAATACGAACCTGGAGAGAATATGGTATTGGTCCTGGTAAATTTCTAAAATGGAGCCACTTTTGTTTGCCAAAACAATACCTCAACTTAACGTAATTAAGGATGCCGCTTCTCCAAAGGCTGACTTTGCTACCATTAAAGCCAAAAGAAAGCCAAGTAAACCACGAGTTTCAGAAAAGTCAACAGATGAAGATAGAGCCTCAGACCACTCAGACGAGGAGAGCGACAGTGGGGAAAACAAGCTGTTTTCTTGCCCATTCGAAGGCTGTGTAAAAAGTTACCAAAGATTTTCATCTCTGCAAAGCCATGTTGACATTGGAAAGCACAAGTATGCATTAGAACACGAAAATCTTTTTGATAAAGCGATGCTGGAATACGCCAAAAAGTTAGAAGAAGGCACTAGCGCAGTTCAACATCCAGAAGCCCATGGTATTTCACAAACATTGGATTACGTGGAACCTTTGGAAATCGGATGGGCGCTAAAGTCGTCAGCTAAAAGAAAACACTTTACTCCTACCCAGAAAGAATATCTAACTAGTCATTTTGACATAGGAGAACAAACTGGCCACAAAGTAGATGCCAAGAATGTGTCTAACTCTATGAGAAAAGCAAAGAATCCAGATGGTTCGCGTTTGTTCCAAAAATCAGATTTCCTGTCACCGCAGCAAATTGCAAGCTTTTTTTCTCGCTTGGCTAAAAAAAGAAGACAAGTTGATTATAGTGATACAGAAGATGAGGTCGAGGAAGACGAGTTCAAAGAAATGTCAAACGAAGAGAACTTTGAAAACCTAACAAATGAAATTTTGAATGAAATTTCTATTTCCCATCCAATAATGTTTGAAACACACAACATCTGCGAACTGGCTACAAACTCCAAAGTTGTCCAAATTCTCTGTACGTATGCTCCAAGATATTTGCAAATTTTTTGAAGTGGATACATCTGCCATAAAAAGCACAAACAGATTCAAGAAGCCGTATATCGACCTTCTGAATGAATTAGTGGCAACCTGCTCCTGCTACAAGAGTCAGCTAAACTATTTTATGATTATGTTTTGTGTTAGAAAAAATGCTGTTCCGTTACTCGTTGGCAATGTCAGTTAGCACTGATGCGCCATAGACCATTTCAAAAGAGCGAATGTGTGAAGGAGTGTAACACTAACAGTACAGCGTGACTCATAACAATGAATTTTATACAAAGTGGCTATATTTATGGGCCCGTAAATGGACTTTGCCAGGCATATTTACGGCACTCAGGTTCCTAGTCCCACACATGCTAAATAAATCCCAACCCTAACCCCAAACCTAACCCAATCCTAATCCCAATCCATCTAACCCCCCTCCCCCGCTACCCCCAACCCTAAGTTCCTAACCACTCAGGAACTAAAATTTAGTTTGGAAACAAATTCAAACATATGAAAAAAATGCATCAAAGGGCGCACGCCGGTACCACTGAGCTAGTGACATAAGGCACCATAAATGCAGCCTGGCAAAGTCCATCTACGGGCCCGTAAATATAGCCACTTTGAATTTTATATTACAGTATATATAAATATATAGAGTTCACTGCTCCGCATAAACAATACAATGAGCATGTCCACATATCCGGCGATAGATATATATCTGTTGATAGGTGGACATGCTCATTGTATGAATACAATGATAATTTTTGAGCTGTGTATATATACGCATATCAAAGTTTATCCGAAAAAGTTATTATTATAATAATTTTGCCTGCGTTCACACGGTACCAGAGGAAATGTTTGACCGTTGAAATACTTGATGTGTGAAAAAATTCAGCTAGGTATAAAAAGTTAAGGTTAATTACTTAAAGAGTAAAAATTACGAAATGATTAAAAAATCAAAACTTCTACAATATGGCAATAAACAATAGATGAATTTTCAGGAATCGATATTTAGTGATTACTTTAGTTACTCTTTACCTAACTCTCTTTTCACCTATATTATAATAATACATGGATGCGTGGAAATACCAGATTTATTTCGAGTGTTGAACATGATATCTCACAAGTGAGCACAGCGAACGAGTGAGATATCATGTTCAACACAAGAAATAAATCTGGTATTTCCAAGCATCCATGTATTTTTCTGTTTATTATATAAAGGACAGTCTTTTCAAACAAAATAAAATAAAATATCCACTTTCATAAATTTCAAATGCTTTATTAAATAAAATATTTTTCTGTTTATTATATATAAAGGACAGTCTTTTCAAACAAAATAAAATAAAATATCCACTTTCATAAATTTCAAATGCTTTATTAAATAAAGTATTTTTCTGTTTATTATATATAAAGGACAGTCTTTTCAAACAAAATAAAATAAAATATCCACTTTCATAAATTTCAAATGCTTTATTAAATAAAGTATTTTTCTGTTTATTATATATAAAGGACAGTCTTTTCAAACAAAATAAAATAAAATATCCACTTTCATAAATTTCAAATGCTTTATTAAATAAAGTATTTTTCTGTTTATTATATATAAAGGACAGTCTTTTCAAACAAAATAAAATAAAATATCCACTTTCATAAATTTCAAATGCTTTATTAAATAAAGTATTTTTCTGTTTATTATATATAAAGGACAGTCTTTTCAAACAAAATAAAATAAAATATCCACTTTCATAAATTTCAAATGCTTTATTAAATAAAGTATTTTTCTGTTTATTATATATAAAGGACAGTCTTTTCAAACAAAATAAAATAAAATATCCACTTTCATAAATTTCAAATGCTTTATTAAATAAAGTATTTTTCTGTTTATTATATATAAAGGACAGTCTTTTCAAACAAAATAAAATAAAATATCCACTTTCATAAATTTCAAATGCTTTATTAAATAAAGTA
>CACRXK020001029.1:2379-57918 GCA_902702795.2 Paramuricea clavata | reverse complement strand
GAAGCTATATATATAAAAAACCGGATACAAATAGGTGTTTTGCGAAATTGAGAGCAATTTCAAATCTGTTCAGTTTTTTTTGATACACCCTGTATAACTGGGGGGGCCAAAGCCCCCCCAGCCCCCATGGTGGCCCCCCCACTCAACCATTTTGGCCCCCCCAGTCAAAGTCCCTTTTCTCTAAAATATAAGCAAAACATGGAATTTAGAAGGGAGGTTTGATATTCTAGTAACTGAAATTTGCTTTGTGAATCTTATGTCCTGTCTTTTATGTTTAATAAATGCCTTATTAGATTTTAAACATTTCCCAGGCAGTGGATTGCATTACCCAGACCCTATAGATTTGAGTTGTTGGACAAGTTAGTGACCGCAGGGGGCAACAGGCCCTCAACCAAGTGTTTTATAAGGGGGGGGGGGATAATTTTGGCCCCCACCAAAAAAAAACCAATTTGATTTCGAAACTAGAAGTATTTGAAATCATATATACATATAATCAAATATCTGTAATCGATATTTTGATAACATTTCTCGTAATAATCCATCCTGACTCGCGGATATCATAGACTCGCAAATCATAATGAACGAATTAATGAAAGGGCCTAACAAAAGACGTATACAAGACTTTGAAAATGCCATTTCCGACGATTTAGAGACGCAAAATTTTCAAAATTTTTTCGCTCTGTGCCAACCATGGTGGCGCTTTGTGGGAGTCGGGAACTCTAAGTTTATCAAGCTGGCTCCCTAAGTGACGGCCAAGTTGTGGTATCTACATCAGTAAACATACTATGCAAGTACTTAACTGAAGGTTCAGTCTATCTACAGCATAATGTAATGCTGTATATCCAAAAATCTGTTTCAGAAAATGCAGGGAATTTCAGTCATAGGGGTAGAAAAATACAAAAAATTTTCTGGGAGAGAAAACCCCAGACCCTCTCCAGGGTATATTATCCAATATATTGTTAATTAAATACACCTTCGCCCATTTCGTACTACTGAATTCTAAATTTCCACATACTAAAAACGCTGTTTTCTGACAATCAGAAATCTGTCAAATCTTCTCCAAAGTCCAGGAAATGGCATTTCAGAGACTCTAAATTTAAAAATTTCCTCGGGCCTTCGGCCCTCGCTTTCAGTCCCCCCCCCCAAACGAAAAGAGCTTCCTACGGCCCTGCTCCCCCCCCCCTACTATTAAATGCGATACCACACCAAACTTTATGTTACCAACAAACCATCTATCATTGCTCCACACTCGGTATAGTATGGTCCCTTTTTGTAGATGGCCCCCCCACTGACGAATTCTTAAAAAATGCCCTGCAAAATGTCCGTCGGCAAAATGTCTTTCGGCGAAGTGTCTTTCGGCAAAGTGTCTTTCGGCAAGAAACTGGCAAGGGGGATACACGTTACATTAAATATATTCTTGACTGAGAACAGCGACGATTTATTGGAGGAGCTTGATGCGTAAAATTTCGTTAAAGCGTTTGTAGATATGGTTCCAAGAAAATGGATTCAGTTTAGGTTTTTAACTGTTGAATACATGTATGTCATTTGTGTGATTTACGTTTGTGAGATCATAAAAATCATATCGCTTCGGAATTCTGCAAATTATCACCCCAAATATGCTTGGAATCGCATGTCATGCAGGTCTCACACCTACGGCATTCGCTTCGCCCTTTGAAAAACAAGCTAAAAATGTCTTAATTTTTTTTTATTCATTTAATAGTCTTAATAATAGCGAACTTAAGCAATGCTTAATCTAGTACGGGAACGTGCCGAGAAACCGCCTTAAATTTAACACTTTTATAATTATAAAGAAGTAAAGAACTATACTGTTATTAAGGTTACAGGACACCTTTTTTGGCGTTTTGCGGAAAATCGCTACTGCGCGCTCAATATCAGTTCGATTTTAATCAAATTTTCACCAAATGTTCTCCAGTGCATGCAAAATATGGTAAAGTTGTAAAATTAACAAACAATAAAATAATGTAAGAATCATTCAGGAAAATCTTAAATCGCGGTAGCTTTACGCTTTTGAGTTGTGCTCCTGCTGGTTTTAAGTTATATTTATGAAAATATCATTTTTATACAGTAAAATAGTTGTTCTAAAAAATTGTGTTCGGAAATTTTTGTTTATTTCGTCATTCCGATGATATGGCGATTTCTTTGACGACTGCAATATATTTCTGAATTGTTTGAGTGAATTGCTCTTTATTTTTAAAATATCCAAAATTAAAAAAAAGCCGAACACAATTTTGAAACTGACGTATTTAGCTATGTCCTGTGAAAATTTGAGAAAAATTGGTTAAAACCCGCAGGAGCACAACTCGTTTGAAAATCAGTAATTACCGTAAAATTTTTCGGGAGAAAATTGAATTTGAATATTACATTTTCAATGTTTTTCTTATTGCAGCGAAATGTATTTTACTAAATAACTCCGCGAGTTTCAACATTTTTCGCTCAAACTTGGTCAGATAGTAGAACTAGTCTAATGCTTTCATTGAAACCAATAAAAAATTTTTAGGCAAAATTAACACTCAAAGGGTGTTCTGTAACCTTAAGAACGTCAACAAGCAGGACGAAAGTGCAACGAGCATATTAATGCACGAAAATGAGCAGAAATTAACCGATTAGTAAAATCCCACGGGCGTTTTAGACGTCGCCGTTGGTCTGTTTAAACGGCAAAATACAGATTATTACGTCTTGTATACAACGCTTACATTCCAAGCTGGGCCAACTGCTATTTTAAATGGGTCCTAGAACGTTTCTCAATCATAAACCCTGTATTAATCTTGACGGCTTAAAGATGCTGTAAAGTCCGTTCTGCGCATCAGTTCTGATCATAACAAAGGGGGACCCGCAGATATAAACATTGCCCAAATTTTGCATCTTTCGATCTTTTTTGAATTGAAACGTCTAGTTTATATTCATTTACAAGCATAGCGAACCAGAAAAGTGTCAGATATTCAGTTAGCATATTTTACAAATATAGCAGTTCAAAATGTTAACAAAGCTTTAATTTGTTTGTGTGATGTTACTCTGAGTGTATATCCACACCGGGCAGGCTTGAAAAATATGTCTGGCCACGGCGGGATTCGAACCTACGACCTTTGGAACACTAGCCCAATGCTCTTCCAACTGAGCTACGCGGTCAGGACGGTTCGAGTATGCGATATTTCGGAACTGAGTCTAGTTCCTTCGATATCAGTGTAATCTAATAATCATGAAATCTGCTGTGCTGGTGTAATGTACTCAGGTGAATAAGATGTTTGTGCGATGTTACTCTGAGTGTATATCCACACCGGGCAGGCTTGAAAAATATGCCTGGCCACGGCGGGATTCGAACCTACGACCTTTGGAATACTAGCCCAATGCTCTTCCAACTGAGCTACGCGGTCAGGACGGTTCTACCTGAGTACATTACACCAATACAGCAGATTACATGATTATTAGATTACACTGATATCGAAGGAACTAGATTCAGTTCCGAAATATCGCATACTCGAACCGTCCTGACCGCGTAGCTCAGTTGGAAGAGCATTGGGCTAGTGTTCCAAAGGTCGTAGGTTCGAATCCCGCCGTGGCCAGGCATATTTTTCAAGCCTGCCCGGTGTGGATATACACTCAGAGTAACATCACACAAACATCTTAGGGCCTGTTCATATGATCCCGCTTACCGGGACGTCTCGCTTACCGAGACGAATATTTCCGTGCGTTCATATGGAGTATTTCGTCCCGCTTGCCGAGATGAAATTACATTGTAGTTCTATAATTAGCGTATGCAAAACTTCCACATTTCAGTCAAGCAACACAAATACTTGGCGATTTTAGTGTTTTTCTTCGTTTATTTACAATAAAAAGTATTGCTTCAGGTGGTTATTTAATACTTGTTTACAAAACAAACATAAAACCAAGTAAAAAGTGTTAAATTAAACCGGCAAGACTTGTTTCACTTCATCCCGGTAAGCGGGCTGGCGTGTTCATATGGAAAATTTTCATCCCGCCTACCTATGATCTCGGCAAATTCAAACGAGATCTCGGCAAGCGGGCCAGCTCGCTTTCTCATATGAACACAATGCAAAATTTTATAGGAAAATAGATAGGCGGCGAGATCATCGGTAAGCGAGACGTCCCGGTAAGCGGGATCATACGAACAGGCCCTTATTCACCTGAGTACATTACACCAGCACAGCAGATTTCAAAGCTTTAATTTGTTGACATTACAGACTTTACAACATCTGTTAAACTGTCATTATTTTCACAGGGCCGTACGCAGGATTTCAGTTTCACCAGGGGCAGTAAGGCCTGTTGCCGAAGAATAATTAATAATGTCATTCTATAAAAATCGTAAAAATAGTTTTCTCTATAGGGGAGCAGTTGCGCCCCCTGGAAATTAGGACGAACGAATTTCAACAGAAAACCAGCCTCAAACTTCAAATCGTGAGGGAAGTCGTGCGACCACATTAGCATTAATGTGTGCTTCGCTGTCGCCATTGTTATAAATTATATTGAGGAACATATAACGTATCAAGTCTGTTTGAAATTAATGAAACTCAAGTAAAGGTTAATACTATAGTTTACCCCAGTCGTAATGTTGCTATTCCAACACTTCACGACAAGCAATCCCCATTGGCACAACGGCAAAAACATCTCTTCTTTCTAGTAAACAATAAACAATCGGTTCTTGTTCCATTTTTAAACGAAAAAAGTGATCAATTTTCGAATTTTAAGCTTATCGAGAGCCTTTGTGATGAATCACTGATCTAATTATAGAATCCAACTGCAAACAGCCAATCAGAATGCCGCGTTCGTGGGCGAACGCATTCTCGTACCCAGAGCCCTTCTTACGCGCGATGCGACGAGGGGCTCTGGCCAAATCCATATTCCGAACTGGCATCTGATTGGCTAGTTCTAACACCGGACATTGTTTTCTTACCATGTTTTTATGGTATCCGGTTATGGATTTGGCCAGAGCCCCTCGTCGCACCGCGCGTAAGAAGGGCTCTGGGTACGAGAATGGGGCGAACGCGGAAAGTACAAAACAACGGGCCTTGCTTGCAGGCCCACTATTCTTCCCTTGGGCCTGCACGCGGGCTATCATTGAGTATTTTTTCGATTGCTTTAAACGTTCCGAAGTTATTGTGGTTTTATTATGAAAATCATCTGTCTCTTTCTAGAGTTGAATGTGAAAATGGAATAAAGAATCTGAAAACGAAATGGTTTGTCTTATATATCGTCTAAAAATTTTCTCTTTTAAATTAAAAATAAGAATTACAGATAAGGGGAGACTATTGCTAAATCATCCTCTACATCATCTGCATGCAAGTAGTCTATAGCCGAGTTCATAGCTATGCCTAGCTGGCTATATGTATACGGTACAGTATAAATTGCTGGCTATATATATATGGTACAGTATAAATATTATCACTCATATTAACTGCGTAATATTTTGTTAATTAATCCAGGGTTCCCAATAGAAGTTAGCCTGTAAAGTAGGCGCTAGGTGAAAGAGGGGGTTTGATTACCTCGTTGCGGGTGATGTCAATAAATTTGGCATCCGGTTTCGCGGTAATCTCTGAATAAAACCCTAACACTGATTGTAAATGCAAGTAATGCATGGTTCAATTCTTCCAGTATCATCTCCCCCTGGCAGCCCCCAGGAAAATGTACATTGACACGTCCCGGGGTGGGGAATTTTATTGAGCGTCTGGTCCCAGGCCAGTAGGGGTACGGGTAGGGGTGGGAATATAAATGTTCACACGCGAGGGGCTTTGGACCTAGCCCGCGAATCCGCCGCGAGATCAGTGAGATGTTTCCCACCAAAACCGCGATTATTATTAAAGATGGTGTCGGAATTCCGCGAGAAATATTTCGTATTTGATAATATGCCTGTAGATCAGAAAAATGGCAAGAAAAATGCATCTTGTAAGTGAATTGCAAGGTTGACATTTGTAAAATTTCGAAATCCGAATCAGTTGTTTATATCCGAATCGATCTTGAAGGATCTTTATAGCTTCAATGTAGTTGTCTCCAGCTCAGCGACAAACCCGTATTTTCATGGACTGCACAGTTAAATGATTCCCAAAATTGTTGCCAACACGTTGGATCCCCATTAAATTTCTTTAAATGTAGCTTAGGTAACTTAACTCGACTTGGATAGGGTTGATTGACACTTGTATTCGGAGTAGCAACGCCACTTGTGCTGGGTTCACTTGCTTGTTGTGTAAATAGAACACTTTCGATTTGAAAAATAGTAAAATACACTCTTTAATATTACGTTTAAAATCGCCGCTATCCTCGATTTCCTTCTCAAGATCGTCGTCCTTCGTCCCTCGTTCCCTAATTTTGGGAGTAATTCCAACTTTTCATGTAAAACATCTTGATATGAACGAAGAACACTGATTTGATTTTCATCGAAGCTTTCAATAACTTGCTTTGCCTTGGCAATAGTTTTTGTCGTATGCATGCGTTCGATGACCCGCTCGTATTTTCCTTTTTGTTGTCAAATTTGCTTCAGACATGATGTAAAAACATTGAATTTCTAATTTCCTTTTGAAAATAATCCGCTCTGAAGGACCATGTACGGAAAATCCGTATATTATTGAACTAAACTCGATAAAGATTAACGTAAAAACTATAATTGAACAAAAACAGAACAACAACTAAATTTCCATGTGCTCGCTATGAAAGACCCCGTGCAAAAAAAAACCGGAGCTAAATCCCCGGGTAACTATAACGTCTAATTTCATACACCCAGGCGCTTCGAAACCCAATCATATTATTGAATAGCCATCCCTTGGTTAAATTGTTGCGACGACACCACCGCCAGAAGCTGGCGCATTGTGGATACAAGCGGTTGATGGTAGAAATCAGATGGTGGTATTGGGTAACTGGTCTACCTGATGTAGCCAGAAATCATGTCAAGCCTGTGAACAACATATAGGACAGCTACCAGTCTACAGGACAGAAGTCAATCATCCTGCTTTTGCCAACACTGCTTTAGACCTTTTCGGTCCATTAGAAATGAAAGTAGGAAGAATAACCATCAAAGAAGCTTGGTGCTGCATATTCACCTGTATGACAAGTAGAGTAATCCATTTAGAACTTTGGCATTCAGAAGATTTTGAAGACATCCGAAGTAGTTTGGTCGGACCGTGGGACGAATTTTGTTGGTTCCCAAAAATACCTGCAGGAGATGGCGGAGAGCGTATGTCTTATTTTACAAATATAGCAGTTCAAAATGTAAACAAAGGATTAGTTTACATTACGGGCTTGACATGGTCTTTAATATTACATATGTGCGTTTATATATTTGTTACAGATTTTTTGATATAAATTGTCTATGACTTTGCTATATAATGTTTGACGACTTGATAGTTGGGACGTTTCATATTTATATTGCGAGTTTTGGCATTTTTTTAAAAAATATCAAAGCCAATATTGGAATATTGGCTTTGATATTATATCCACAACTTTCATAAAATTGTCCGGATCGGAACGGCATAATTCAACTTGGATACGTTTTTATTTTATTCGATCTGTTTCGCTTTCGTGCTTTCTTCATGCAATCAAACATTTATGAAACATATGTGTATCTATACTCACCAGAAACAGTATCGTCACGCATTCGGAAACTGTCGGTGTTAATGTTTAATTGACATGAAGTATATCGTATATAAATCGCGAGAAATTCTAAATTAGTTTAAAAATTAAACTGAACAAACTGAAACTATGTCTACCGATCAGATGTGCGCTTTTCTGACCCTTGCGATAGTTCGTTCAGCGATATATTACTGAAATGGTTCCATGTTTCAACAAATGGCGCACTACATTGTGATATTACTGATAATTTGTCAAGGTTGTATGGTATGTACAATGTAATCATTGTTTACTGTTTATTCTATTTATATCCTGGTCTGGAAAATTTAATAGATGAGAGCTGCAAAACTTGCAAATCTTGCTCATGACCTCACATACGTTTTTCGTTTGATAGCCAATATAATTATAACTAGAAGGGTATATAAACCATGCACATGTCGAAGTGCGACCATTGTAAAAGTGAAGCTGTCACGACATTGATCATGAGATTCATCACAACATTCGTAACAGCATTATTCACGAGATTAATAACTAAACAGATAACGACCACTTGTGGTGTTCTCGTTTTTTCCCATTTCCTATATTTCCATTTTGATCTTTGCAGCAATATTAATACTACCGAAGGTCTTGAGCAATTTAGACAGCTTAGGTAGTAAAGTTTCTTCAAAAACCCAATGCTATAAGCCATAGTAAATAAGTCAAATAAATGTTCTTTCAGTGGTATCATTCAAACCAAATCATAAATTCAAACATCTACATTTGCAAGTAAAATAAAGTTATTTAATATACATGCACTTGCAGTTAATATACTACACTTGCAGTTTCTACTATGACAATGGCAACAATAATGTTGATTTTTTTGCAATTTTAAAAAGCTCTTAACAACAGCTAGTCATAACCTCTAAAGTATGACTTGGCATAATGCCATCACGACATTTCTCACCCCGCCGACGTTCAGAAGTATATTGTTTAAGTACTTTTTAATAAACGAGCAGGTGTGTTTTATTTTGAATAGCTTAATATACGACTACAAAAGATTCTTTATATAAGAATACTAATTAGGATGAACAGTAATGCCACAAATGTGTTTTATCAGATATACAGTCACTCCACGTGACATATTATGGCTGACATGATTTGCCAAAAGGTTTATGAATTATAATGAGTATTTTAATTTCTCACACACACCTTCGAACAATATATAATTTGTCATAGGGACCAAATGTTTTTTACACGTTTTTGCCCTTTCGTTATGCAAGTGCAACACATACAAAGTCCATGTCCACTCTCAGGTCTGGTGTTCTTTCAACAAATTCAATACGATTTTCCATTTTGACATACATTCCGTAGAATTTTATGCTCGTTATAACGATACTAAACAGGTCCTGGGGAACAAATTATTTATATTCGTTTTTTGTGTTATTTCTTTGGCATACAGTGTAATACGAGATTCCGCACCGCCCTTTCATCCGAAATAGCTGTCTATGTCGAGGACTCATTTTCTGATTACATATTCTATAGAAATTTTTTATTCTAACAGATATTGCGTAGAATTTTATGTTGTTGATAACGACACTAAACCCGTCCTGGCGACCAAATGATTTATATGCGTTTTTTTGCTATTTCTTTGACAGTGTAATACGATATTCCGCAATGCGCTTTCATCCAAAATGCTTGTCTATACGACTATGTTGAGCTCTCATTTTCTGATTACCTATTCCATAGAAATGTTTTATTCCGACGTCTATGGCGTAGACGTTTATGCTGTTTATAACGATACGAAACATGTCCTGGGGACCAAACGATTTATATGCGTTTTTTTGCTATTTCAGTATTTCTTTGACAGCATGTAATACGAGATTCCACAATGCGCTTTCATCTAAAAGACTTGTCTATGTTGAGGTCTCTGTTTAGGTTTACCTACTCTATAGAAATGTGTGTATTTTAACATATATTGCGTAGAATTTCATGCCCTTTATAAAAATACCAAACTTTCCTGGGGACCAAATGATTTATATGCGGTTTTTTCCCTTTATACATCTTTGACAGTGTAATACGAGATTCCACAACATGCGCTTTCATCCAAAATACTCGTATGTGTTCAAGACTCATTTCTGATTACCTATTCCATAGAAATGTTTTATTCTGACATATTTGGCTTAGAATTTTATGCTCGTTATAACAATGCTAAACATGTTCTGGGGACCAACTGATTTACATGCGTTTTTGTGCTATTCCTTTGACAGTGTAATACCACACCGCACTGAGCTTTCATGCCAAATATCTGTCTATGATGAGGTCTCATTTTCTGATTTCGTATTCTATAGAAATTTTTATTTTAACATGTATGGTGTAGAATTTCATGCTGTTTATAACGATACTAAAATTGTCTTGGCGACGAAATGATTTACATGCGTTTTTGTGCTATTTCTTTGACAGTGTAATAACTTGTCCATGTTGATAAATCGTTTTCTGATTACCTATTCAAAATATTTTTTTTATTTTAACTTTATGCTGTTTATAACGATACTACTATACTTGTCCTGTGGACGAAATGATTTATATATGCAGTGTAATACGAGATTCCGCACCGCGCTTTCATCGAAAATGCTTGTCCATGTTGAGATCTTATTGCTCGCAGCACATTATTCTTGACGTGCTATGGTTTCTCCAGAGTCCACTCGACCCAGTCTTTCGCGCGATTTATGTATTGTCGAGATCTCGATTTTGTGTCTGTCTGTCTGTCTGTCTGTCTGTCTGTCTGTCTGTCTGTCTGTCTGTCTGTCTGTCTGTCTGTCTGTCTGTCTGTCTGTCTGCCTGCCTGCCTGTCTGTCTGTCTGTCTGTCTGTCTGTCTGTCTGTCTGCCTGTCTGTCTGTCTGTCTGTCTGTCTGTCTGTCTGTCTGTCTGTCTGTCTGTCTGTCTGTCTGTCTGTCTGTCTGTCTGTCTGTCTGTCTGTCTGTCTGTCTGTCTGTCTGTCTGTCTGTCTGTCTGTCGGGATTTCGTAATTCCGGGGAAGTAATTACAGTTTCAGGAAGCTAGTTTTTGTGTTTATTTCGTACGCATGATTCTTCTCAGGATTTCATGCTTATATGAGCTTATATGCTGGATTGTCACGATGCAATGAGGCAATTCCGGAATTGCAAAGCATCATGGTAGTTTAGTTACACAAGAGTACACAGCAGAATTTTTCAACATGGAGCTTATACTTTTCGAACGAGGGAAGGTGCTAAACGCATGAGAATTGCAAGAAAACTTTTATCATTTTCGCTTTGATTAACTAAAGTTTTTACCGAATCTGTACGGCTTGTTTCATATTTCTACTGCGTTTTGGGCTTCTACGAGCGAGTGTGGTTGAAATATTCACTACATGGCGTACAGAGTCACTGACGCGGGGAAGGAGTTCGATTCGCAGTAGTCAGGAACAAATTTTTGAATATTTCACAATATAAAGGGGAGTACTGCATTAAATTATTTTCTAGATAAGGAACATGTTGTGACTTATTGTTTGCCTAAATATTTCAACGATCGGTTTAATTCTAGCGACTCGGGAGACAGTGAACATGTTTGCACACTTGAACTTCCCGAACAACAGATGTTTGATCAAACATTCTTTTCACAACCACAAAACATTGAGGTTGTTTTGCGTAAAAAATAAAAAACAGTTGTTGTTAATTTGAAATACCGAGCTTTCACATTTCAAAGGTTTTCAAAGATTTAAAAAGTACTTATGAGTACTATTCACTGCTGTTCAAGTGTCTTATTGGAGTTTTTAACTACAATATATTTACACGAGTGAAATTTAAAGCAACCTCGCTTGTTTCGAGTATTTTGGAAAGTTTCGAGCCGTTTGGTTTGCCATTTGTTTGGATCATATGGCAAGTGACACGGAAAAGTGCCTAAAGGTAAAAAGTACGGGCAAACGACCTGTTGAGTGTTGTGTGCTACTTTGTCGAAGCAACAGTGTTAAAAATCCGGAATTATATCCTTCCATAAATTTCCTGATTTACATAAACTTCAGCTTTGATTTTCTCGGCTTAAACAATGTTTATTTTTAAAATTACTTCGCCAATGAACTCAAAAGATGGGTCGTTTTTTAAGCACGTTAAAACATTCGCATCCGATCTTTATCTGATATACAAACTCTCGCCTTCGGCTCGAGTTTGTATATCATCAGATAAAGATCGGCTCTTCATGTTTTAACTAGTACTTAAAATATCATGTAGACAAACTGTCAACAGTACCAGTAGCCAAAGCAGGGAACATATTATAGACAATGAGATTACTACAGTACGTACTGAATCAACCCACTCTGAACAACAGACGACTGGCATGACATGCACAAGAGTCAACCAATGAAAAATTAAAAACTGAACATGCAGCTTTACAAAGAAAATATGATGAGTTATCATCTAAATACGAACAGTGTGTACTGCGAATAGAACATGTACTGGCCAGTGACACAAATTTTAAATTAAATTCTACACAGGTTTTCAAAATTTTGCAATATTTAAAGTTTTCTTTGAGTTTCTGCAACCGGCATGTAATTTCTCACCTTATGCTGGTTCGAGTAACAATGTAGAATACTCAGTAGAATTGAAAAAGCTGTGGCAAAAAGATCAATGTTGCCAGAGCAAGAGTTGTTTGTGGTTCTGGTTTGCCTACGTTGTGGTCCTATAGGGGTTGACTTTGCTCACAGATGTATTTTGCTCACAGTATGACGTCATATGACATATGTGGTAAGAACAAAAAGTGATCACTCGCCCAGGCGGCTCGTGAACACTTTTTTTGTTCTTACCACATATGACGTCATACTGTGTATCTATAACTGAACAGACAACGGGAAAATGTAATCTATTGTTAAATAGATACACAGTATGACATCATATGTGGTAAGAACAAAAAAGTGTCCCCGAGCCGCCTAGACGAGTTATCACTTTTTGTTCTTACCACATATGACGTCATACTGTGTATCTATAACTGAACAGACAACGGGAAAATGTAATCTATTGTTAAATAGATACACAGTATGACATCATATGTGGTAAGAACAAAAAAGTGTCCCCGAGCCGCCTAGACGAGTTATCACTTTTTGTTCTTACCACATATGACGTCATACTGTGTATCTATAACTGAACAGACAACGGGAAAATGTAATCTATTGTTAAATAGATACACAGTATGACATCATATGTGGTAAGAACAAAAAAGTGTCCCCGAGCCGCCTAGACGAGTTATCACTTTTTGTTCTTACCACATATGACGTCATACTGTGTATCTATAACTGAACAGACAACGGGAAAATGTAATCTATTGTTAAATAGATACACAGTATGACATCATATGTGGTAAGAACAAAAAAGTGTCCCCGAGCCGCCTAGACGAGTTATCACTTTTTGTTCTTACCACATATGACGTCATACTGTGTATCTATTTAACAAATAGATTACATTTTCCCGTTGTCTGTTCAGTTATCGATACACAGTATGACGTCATATATAGCAAGAACAAAAAATCATACTGATATGACGTCATACTGTGTATCGATAACTGAACAGACAACGGGAAAATGTAATCTATTTGTTAAATAGATACACAGTATGACGTCATATGTGGTAAGAACAAAAAGTGATCACTCGCCCAGGCGGCTCGTGAACACTTTTTTGTTCTTACCACATATGACGTCATACTGTGTATCTATAACTGAACAGACAACGGGAAAATGTAATCTATTGTTAAATAGATACACAGTATGACATCATATGTGGTAAGAACAAAAAAGTGTCCCCAAGCCGCCTAGACGAGTTATCACTTTTTGTTCTTACCACATATGACGTCATACTGTGTATCTATTTAACAAATAGATTACATTTTCCCGTTGTCTGTTCAGTTATCGATACACAGTATGACGTCATATATAGCAAGAACAAAAAAAGTGTCCACGAGCCGCCTAGGCGAGTGATCACTTTTTGTTCTTACCACATATGAAGTCATACTGTGTATCTATAACTGAACAGACAACGGGAAAATGTAATCTATTTGTTTTATATAATAAAATTGAAAAATATGCCGAATTAAACAGTTAAAAAGTTTATTTTTATCCTCCCAAACATTTGGAAGTCGAAATTTTGCAAATATCACGCGTACATGATCTATACAAATAACGAAATGCTATTGGCTCGCTTAAGTCACGTGCTGAATTTTGATTGGCTAAGCTTATAATGCGCTAGACGGTAATAAATAAGGAAAAACTAAAAAATTATCAAAACAGTGAAAAAACATTGTTTTAAAGGAATAAAAACGTGTAATAAAAAGGCAATTATTTAGTTCTGAACGACTATGGCGATTGAAAAGCACTTAAACATTGCCTATGTTGCACAAAGTGAAGAAACCAGCTGGAAAACGTGACATCGACAGGGTCAAATGACTCAAATAGTATTTGTTTCCGAAGACCGGATTGAATTTGGAATTTGAAGTCGCAGCTGAATGACTGAATTGAGATTTGCCGAGTTGCTAGCTTTTGTGAGTGATTTTTGCACATTTATCGAAGGTATTTATTGATGTTTACAGATTTAATTGCATGCATTCATTCAATTTGTATAAATTCAGTGGAATTTTAAAATATTTTCGACATTTTAAAAACTAATGATGATGATGATGATGATGATAACTTTATTTAACCATAGGTAGCTAAAGCTGGTTTCCACAATGGGCGTGTAAAATATTTACAAATAGTTACAAGTACAATGAAAAGAATAAAGAATAAGCATGCAAATATACATAAATATTCAAAAAGTATCTATTTACAAGATTTATGAATCATGTTATTTCAAAAGGTAAGGCCAAGGGCAGCGATTTTTCTTTTAAAACATGAAGTCGATTTACTTTCTCTCATATATTGTGGTATGGAGTTCCAGATAGAAGCTCCATCGTACATAAAACTTTTCTTCATATAGTTCGTATTTGGCTTTGGCAAACGTATTGAACTTGAGTTATCACGAAGATTGTGGTTTAATATTTCCGTTTTGAAAGTAAATAATTCTTTAAGCGAATTTGGTCCCATGTTATTGAGCGTTTTCAACATAAGTTTTGCTTTGGCTTTTACTCTTTGTTGTTTGAGCGGTTCCCATCCTAATATACTCAGTACCGTTTGTTGATCTACCTCATTTGGCACATGTGACATGTGTTATAACACGAGCAGCTCTGTTATGAAGTTTTTGTAAACGTATTGAGTTTCGCCGAATACATTCCAAACTTCACAACAGTAGCTGAAATGGGGTTGAATTATAGCATTGTACACAGATATGAGTGCATGTAATCATTATATATAGCAGAAAAAACAGTGGCCCTAGGCCTAGTATAGACTCTTGGGGCACACCACATTTTATACCATTTTCACTTGAAATTGAGCCATTGGCCTCACATCTTTGTGTACGATCGGTTAAATATGACTTAAGCAGTAACAATGCATTTCCTGTGATTCCAACATACATTAGTTTTTCTAATAAGATTTCATCATCAACAGTATCGAAGGCTTTTTTTAGGTCTACAAATACAACCAAATTAAACAATTTTCTATCCATGTTAATGTACCAATCATTTGTACAATCAAGTGGAGCTGAGGCAGTTTCATGGAATTTTCTGAAACCATATTGATGCTCAGAGAGTAAGTTGTTTGCAGTCAAATATTCATATAAAGTTGAGTATGTAAGATGCGCTTCATAACTTTACTAATGGCAGGCAGGCAAGACAGAAATTAGTCGATAATTTCCCGGCAAGTTTCGTTTGCCGTTCTTGAAAAGGGGAATTACTCTTGCAATTTTCCACTCATGTGGAAAAATACATAGGGCAATTGCTTGATTAAAAATGTAAGTCAATGAATCAGAAATCAATGGTGCTGCAATATTAATTATTTTGCTTGATATTTTATCCAGGCCAGTAGCTTTGCTACCAGATAGTTCACGTAGTAAAAGACAAACATGGTTTACAGAAACTGATTTGAATGCAGTAAATTCACTATTAGTTTTGTCTTATGTATTATATTTTAGTAGTAAATTCAGAATTACTTTTGTCTTTATTAGAGGTAGTCTTTAAAATGGCATTCTGTTAAACCAACTTTTCAGCTAAATTTGGTCCAATATTTGAAATGAAGGTATTGAAGCCCTCAGCAATATCATTGGGGCTAGTCAATTTCATATCATTTACGTTTAATTCATTTACTTTAGTTGGTTGATTATGTTTACCAAGCAACGTATTAATTGTCTTCCAAGCAGCTTTAGGATTTTGCTTTTCTGTAGAGATTTTTTGGAGTAATAATCTCTTTTGGCCTGTCTTAGTAGAGTCTTCATTTCTGGCTTTTTATAGTTTTCCCAATCTGTTTCAAGTTTGGTAATGATTGCTTTTCTTTTCAAGTTGTCTCTTGCAGTTATTAAATGTTTTATATCACTACTAATCCAAGGAGATCGTTTAGATTTTATTTTCTCACTTTGAAGTGGAGCATGTTTATCTAGGACTTGTAAGAAAAGGTCCTTCCAAATTTCCCACATAGTGCTAGGATTGTCTGCAAAAAAGTAGACATGCTCCCAAGATTGAGGTCCTAAGTCATGCAAAAATTTTTCTTCACTGAATTTTTTCATGTTTCTAATTTCAATAATATTTTCATTTACTTTATGGCTTACATTAATTTTTCTTATGCCATAAATAAGACTGTGATCACTGATTCCAGTGTGAATTACACCATGTTTAATAAGAGTAGAGGAAGATATAGTTATCCTTGTTGCTTCATCTATCAATTGGGATAATTGATAAATTTCAAATAAATTGTTGGATGGTCAGGATTGGGCTTAATGAGATCACAGTTAAGATCACCCAGAATATAGATCTCCTTATTTTCATCATCAATCTCTTTTAATAGGTTTTCAAGATTGATAAGAAAATCAGGTGATGCCAGGCCTCGAATTTCCCTGAAATCAATCGACGGCAATGGCGTTAAAAATTGCCGTAGAACGTAACAGCTGTCTACGGCAATTTTGACAGTTTCCGCAGCATTTTTCAAATTACTGTAATAAAACTTTAATTTTGTTGTTACTTTGGATTTTTGACAAGCTAGAAACATGTCTACGTATATTTCTTTAATGGTTTTTTTTCGAAGAAAACTGAGACTAAAATAGTGATTTACGCATGATTTGATCAACTTCTGAATTCAAGTATCAAAATAGTAAAGCAGAGTGAATAGTATAAAAATTGCACTATATGGCAAAAAATTGCCGTCGTTGCCGCAATGATCCACGGCTTTTTGTTCTCCCTCTATGGCAATTGCCGCGATTGCCGCGATAAAATTCGAGCCCTGGGTGATGCATCTGGAGGTCTATAAACTGTAATAACCACAAATGGTCGACTTTGTGGTTTACTTATTTCAATGCATATGGCTTCTAAATCAGGTGGTATGAGATTATGTCTGATTTTGTAGTTTATAGAACTACGGAGGTAAATGCAGACACCACCACCATTTCCACCATCAATATGAATCATGATATCGGGTATTGTTGAATTAAGTCTGGTTTCACTAAAGGACATTATATCTAGTAATTTGTTTGACATAGTGAAATTAATTTCATCAAATCTTTTTGGCAAGCTTACTATATTCAAAAAGGCCATTAATAATGACGTAATTCCGTGCGTCTGTCCTCTAATAGATCATGGCTGTCGACCAATGAAATCGCATGAATTCTTGAGGTTATTATATAATTAAGAAATAGATAAGATTTTGCCGTTGTCCGTTCAGTTATAAATACACAGTATGACGTCATAATGTGGGAAGAACTAAAAAGTGGCTCACGAGCCGCCGAGGCGAAACCAAACGGCTCGAAACTTTCCAAAATATACTCGAAACAAGCAAGGTTGCTTTAAATTTGACTCGTGTAAATATGTTGTAGTTAAAAAACTCCAATAAGACACTTGAACAGCAGTGAATAGTACTTAAAAGTACTTTTTAAATCTTTGAAAACCTTTGAAATGTGAAAGCTCGGTATTTCAAACAGCAACTGTTTTTATTTTTCACGCAAAACAACCTCAATGTTTTGTGGTTGTAAAAAGAACGTTTGATCAAACATCTGTTGTTTCGGGACGATCAAGTGTGCAAACATGTTTGTCTCTCGAGTCGCTAGAATTAAACCGATTGTTGAAATTTTTAGGCAAACAATAAGTCACAACGTGTTCCTTACCTAGAAAATAATTTAATGCAGTACTCACCTTTATGTTGAGAAATATTCAAAAATTTGTTCCTGACTACTACAAATCGAACTCCTTCCCCGGCTTCAGTGACTCTGTACGCCATGTTGAATATTTCAACCACACTCGCTCTTTACTCGCTCGTAGAAGCCCAAGACGCAGTAGTAATATGAAACCAGCCGTACAGATTTAGTGAAAACTTTAATCAAAGCGAAGATGATAAACGTTTTCATGCAATTCTCATGTGTTTAGCACCTTTCTGCTGTGTAACTAAACTACCATGATGCTTTGCAATTCCGGAATTGGCTCATTTGCAAACGATCGACATTACACAATATTTTGAATAAATCAGGTAAGAACGAGGATAAGAATAGCTTTATTTCTTTCTGGTGATATACATGAAGGCATTTATATATTTTAGATCTGCTGTTTAGCGTTCGATATAGAAGTACCTTTAGTTTATTTGTTTATGTGGCGATGTGTTTTACTTTATAGGGTTCTTTATGTACTATTTAAAGCACGAGAAGGAGTGTTTTATCAGATATAAAACGCGAGGCGCAGCCGAGCGTTTTATATCTGATAAAACACGACTACAAGTGCTTTAAATGGTTTAAAAAACGACCCATCTTCTGATGAGTACATTAGCGAAGTAATTTTTAAAATAAACTTGGTCTAAAACGAGAAATTCAGAGCTAAAGTTTATGTAAATTAACATGATTTTTATCACATATAAAGATACGACACGCTTATGATTTTTCTTTGTGTTTTGCTCCTAAATTATTAATGAGTTTTTTAAAGATGTTTAATTTATAGCAATGTGGCTTTATATGCATCTTATGACTGTCGATGCAATAGAAGTGTTGATAAAATATTGCACCAATGCCTTCCCTCAAGTTGATCAATTCATTTGATAGAAAATTGATCAACTTACTGTTATGGCATGCTTGTTCCTAATTGGTCAATCAGTCACTGAAACGTAAAGCCATTGGTTGATTCAAACACACAGGAAGTCTTTAATCTTTAATCTTTAATCTTTAATCTTTAATAAAATTATTTAAACACGGTAGCCTGTTCAGCAGATAATATTTACAGCGCTGGTTTTCAAAGGGCCGTGTGTTTACAACAATAATATAAAAAGGACAAAAACAATATAACTATTTACAATGAATTGATACGGATGAATTAAGTAATTGCCGTTTAAACGACAAAATTGAAAGATTGTTATAATTTTCAATAGTTTCACTTGGAAGTTCGTTCCAGGACTTAGCAGCTCTATACGAGAAGCTTCGTTTGAGAAAATTTGTCTTAGGTTTGGGTAGGTTCAATTTAAATTGATTGCTTCTTAGATTGTAATTGTCATTTTGACTTATTGAAAACAATTTTTCAAGGTATCGAGGTAATCGACCAGTTAGTACTTTAAATGTCATTATTAATGTCGTTGTTTTAGAAGTTCTTCTATTGGAAGCCAATTAAGACTATCTAGCGTTTGCATGGAACGAACCTCGTATGTGTCCCCTGTTATCACACGCGCTACTCTCTTCTGTAGTATAAACAATTTATCAATTATCGAACAACATCCACCATTCCAGATTGTTGAACAATAATTGAAATGAGGCCACACTAAGGCATTGTAGATTTTTATCAGACTATCTCTATTGACAAACAATTTTGCTCTTTTCAGCAGGGCGATATTATTTGAAATTGTTTTACATTGCATTTCATTATGTTTATTCCATTTTAACTGGTCGTCAAGGATCATGCCTAGTGACTTTTTTTGGTAAACTCGCTTAATGTTGTTTCCCCCTAATGTTAGTACTGGGCTATTTTCAATTGAAGCTAAGCGACGTCTTGATCCTATTATCATAAATTCACTCTTTTTCATATTTAATGAGAGCTTGTTAGCTGTCAACCACCTATGAACATTTTCAATGTCTTTATTAAGTTTGATCTCAATTTCATATGGACTAAACCCTTCACAAAAAAGGCTTGTGTCATCAGCAAAAAGATTTGCTTTAGTTGTCTCTAAACAGTTAGGAAGATCATTTATGTACAATAGGAATAAAATAGGCCCAAGGTTAGAGCCCTGAGGTATCCCGCATTTTATTTGTCTAACAGCTGACATCTTGCTATTCACAGAGCATATTTGGCTTCGATCAGAAACGTATGATTCGAACCATTTCAGGCTAGTTCCTTTAATACCATATAATTCAAGCTTTGATAAAAGAATATGATGGTCGACAGTATCAAAAGCTTTTTTAAGGTCTAGAAATAAAACTCCGCTAAGTAAACCTCTGTCCATATTGAACAACCATTCATTTGTAGAACTAAGCAGTGCAGTTTCAGTAGAATGTTGATGACGGAAGCCAGACTGCTGTTCCACAAGAATGCCATTCAACCTCAAGAATGAGCTTAGCTGCAGGTATACCAGTTTTTCGAAAAGTTTAGCTACAGCTGAAATAACAGATATTGGCCTATAATTTTCACAGTCTGCCTTATTTCCTTCTTTAAATATGGGGGTCACCTTTGCTAATTTCCAATCATTAGGGAAAATTGCTCTTTGAAGGGATACATTGAATATGTTCACTAGTGGTCCTGCCACAATGTTAGATGCATCTTTTAGTAACCTTATACTAATACCATCAAGCCCTGGAGATTTCTTAGTTTTAATTTCATTGAGTGCATCTATTGTTTCTTGGAGTGTAATGCTTGTAAAGTTGAATATACTACCATCAAGAGGAGTCACAAAGTTCATTGGATCAGTGCAGTTACCTGTGATCTTGTCAGACAACGTACTGCCAATTGTGGAAAAATATTGATTGAAGGCATCTGGAATTTTATCATCGTCAGTAATAAGTTGGCCATTTATATCTAGTTCTTTAACCTCTGAAGTTTTAGGCTTTTTGTTTAATAATTCGTTAATAGTTCGCCAACTTTCTTTGCTATTTTTAGCATTGCTTAGTTTATCTCTAAAGTATTCTTGTTTAGTTTCTTTTATGAGATTATTTAACTTGTTTTTACATCTCTTGTAAGCCTTATCATAATACGCAGATCTTAATTTAATCGATTGCTTTTTAAGGTAATCTACGATAGCTCATTTGCTTAATTTCATTTGTCAGCCACGATTTATATTCAAGTTGATCAATTTTTCAACGAATGAATTGATCAGTTCTAAGTAATGAATTGATGCGATATTTTATCAACACTTCCATTGCAACGACAGTAATAATAAGATTCATATCCCAGTATGGGGATTGGTGTCTGTATATATTAACTTAAATACCAGCAGTTTTTTAATACACATGTAAATAGCATGTCAACCGACTTTTGTGCAAGGTATGATGCCTGATGGTCTGTTTATATCTCTGAGATATGTCCATTGTTAACACTATTTGAAATAGTGACACAGCCAGGTAAATATATGGGTAGATACAAACAGACCATCAGGCATCATAGTCATCTTCAGCTGACGTATTAATCAAACAAAAATGTCTACAAATTGATTAATTTTTGTCTCCCTATCAACAGACTGTTTGGTTGTTCAGCGATAGGAGTAGCCTTGAAGGTGCCATTTAAACGATAATTGGGACTATGCTAATAAAGCTGCATCATTTGAATAATGCAATCTGAGTAATTAAGTATTTGCATAGCATGAACGGTTGCTATGGCTAGCTTTGCCACAGATAGTATTATAATTATATATACAAAAGCAAGGAATTATAAGCATTGAAGGTATTCATATAAAAACGGCCATGCCAAGAAAGTAAAAGTAGAATATTTAGCTCACCTTCGACTTTGTGCAAGGTGTTTGATATTCAAATTGCACTTTTCCTACCCCCTGAACAGACATCTTAGGGGCTGTTTAGATGTTGGAAGGCGGGGTGATTTTGATGTATTGAAATAAGGGGCGGACCATTAGAAAAGTGATTAGGAAATGATGAGGAATCACTTTTCTAATGGTCCGCCCCTAAGTCACTATAGGCTAAACGAAAGATACAGAATAATAATCCCGCCTCACATCCAGTGGCGTAGTCAGCTCGATAATAGAGACCTTACGATTTTAGGACGGCAACCGCGATGGCAACGGCTACCAATACAATAGATCATTGAGAAGAATTGAGTAATTACAATAAATGAATAATTTAGACATTGTCCTCGCTCTGTTTACAACGCCAAATCACAGATTTTCACGTGTTGATACAACGGCTGCATTCCAAGCCACAACAAGTGCAACTTCAAACGGTGTTTAGCACAACTCTTCCCAACCATAAAATCCATGTTTTCAACTTCTAAAACTGTATTAAATTCATACGATTGATAATATACGACAAACTATCGACTACCATTTATTTGAAGGAGTTTGTTTTGGCCGTCGCGGTTGCCGTTCTAAAATCGTAAGGTCTCTATTTGGGGGGGGGGGACATTTACCATTTATAGACCCTCCGCTCGGGGGATTCGGCGAAATATTACCCGAAGTGATGATATTTCCCGAGGGACTTTGCCCCGAGGGAAATATCATCACTGAGGGTAATATTTCGCCGAATCCCCCGAGCGGAGGGTCTATAAATGATATATTATGGCGAAAATTAAAAGCCTCCAAGTTGAGAATTAAAAACTTGACACTATATACCTTCGTGAATACGATGTTTTATTTTCGGATTAACGCAAGTATTCGTCGATCTTCTTTCGAATCACATACCGTTTGGAATATTAATGACAACATTTTTCAAAATTTGCTTCAAAATTTTGAAAAAGCCCCAGGTTTTACGTTTAAAATTTGATTATTCATCACTCATCAATACTATTTGTATTTTGTCGGCCATGTTTTTGTCATGCGTGTTGTCTCGCGCGGTCTACGCGAATAATGTTCCACCCCATGTTTCCCGGGGAACATGGGGTGGAACATTGTCAAAAGGAACGCAGGCTCGCTAATTGATGACGTAAGGCGTGATATCGCGATTACTTTCATGCTCACGTGGCACAAACTAAAGTTCCTGATTGGACAATTTGAATTTGAGGTATAATATATTCATATATTCGTGCTCTGCATTATTAATTTCTTTTGAAATTGATTGTTTTTACGGTCTGTGAATATGAATATATGAATGTGTCGCCCTCCCACTTATCGAGCTGGCTACGCCACTGCTCACATCTCGTCCTGGCAAAGCGGGATCATATTCAAAATGTACATGCTGTCTTTGATCTCCTGGGGGTGAGGCAGCACTTTCCTTGCGATAGTAACTACTAGTTTTAGGATTACCTATTCTATAGAATTTTTTATTCCGACATCTATGGCATAGAATTTTATGCTGTTTCAGTAACGATACTAAACATGTGCGGTTTTTCGCTATTTCGTTGACAGTGTAATACGAGATTCCACAATGCGCTTTCATCGACAATAATTGTCTATGTTGACGAATCGTTTTCTGACCTATTCTATAGAAATATTTTATTTTGACATATATTGCGTAGATTTTTATGCTGTTTATAACGATGCTAAACTTGTCCTGGGGTACCAAATTATTTATATGCGTTTCGTTGCCATTTCCCTTAGACAGTGTAATACGCGATTCCGCACAGCGCTTTCATGCAAAATGCTTGTCTATGTTGAGGTCTTGTTTTAGGATCACCTGTTCTATAGAATGTTTTTTATTTTAACACATATTGCGTGGAATTTTATGCTGTTTATAACGATGCTAAACTTGTCCTGGGTACCAAATGATTTATATGCGTTTTTTGCTATTTCTTTGACAGTGTAATACGAGATTCCGCACTGCGCTTTTATGCCAAATCCCTGTCTATGATGAGGTCTCATTTTCTGATTTCCTATTCTATAGATTTTTTATTTTAACATATATTGCGTAGATGTTTATGCTGTTTATAACGTTGCTAAACTTGTCCTGGGGACCAAATGATTTATATGCGTTTTGTTGCTAGTTCCCTTTGACAGTGTAATACGAGATTCCGCACAGCGCTTTCATGCAAAATGCTTGTCTATGTCGAAGTCTTGTTTATAAGCATGACGACCCGCACGTTTTGAAAAACAGCGGGATCTCCAAACTGAGTTTGCAACTTCAGGAAGCGAGCAACGCTAATCGCATTATTAATTACCGCTATAAGATGTCATCAATCCAGGTTCAGTTGCTTAGACGCAGTGTGAAACCAAGCAAGTAATAAGTTAATTTTCTGTTGTGCATTAAAATAAAAGTGTACAAATATGTCACAATGCTGACTGTTGACAAGTCACCTAGGGCCATACTATATAGCGTACAATGTGTAATAAGGCTGCGTATAATATGTAATAATTGCTGCCGCAGCGAGCGAACCTGAAGCGAGCGAGCAAGGCAGCAGATCCTAATTTTGTTTTGTGGGTCGAAATCAAAATTTTCTATTTGGCGCATTGCATGACGGTACCAGTGAATTTTAACCGTGGTGCAGCGCGGTCAGGCATAAGGCAAACAGGCAATGTGATCATGTTTCATCTTTGGTCTTCTTTTATGGAAAGCCAAAGCTGGCTTAAAGTGATCAAACGGCATTTTGTTGGGTGCTTTTAGCATTATACGGCGGTGCTTTTGGCATTATACGCGGTGCTTTCGCCATTATACGCAGTGGTTCCAGTATTATACGCGGTGCTTTCACCATTTATATACGCGATGCTTTTGCAATTATACGCAGTGGTTCGTCGAGCACTATATGCGGTGCTTTTAATATTATACGCGATGCTATTTCCATATTCTTTCCATGACATGTATATGATTTAAGGTATGTGCATGGTTGACAAATGCTTTTTGCCTATGGTCTGCAAGGACAATGACATGCTTTTCTGTGTATATACATGTAAATGAATATAACGCAGCGAATGCGCCAAACAGTATAAACGCGGGTGAAATACGATATTAAAATCTTAAATGTGCGGTATGATTTAATTATGTTTTAAATGCTTTGTCATTTGTATTTATACTTGTACTGCATCACAAGGCAGTACGTACTGTAAGTGAAAAAACTCCACATGTGAGATTGTCTTGTATATATTTTTGCTTTCTTTGATAAACACTATTAAACACGCAAATTTTAATTAGTGAGACGCAATGTTAAATGTCACCTGCATGTCATTGTCATTGCCCTTTAACCCCTGGTCTAATTGGCCGCTTTTGAAAATATTGATACTATAAGTGCCTTACGTCTTCGCTGGTTGTTATACTTTAAAATAATTTTGTATGTACCGAGAAATCAATATTCCGAGTATATAAATATATAAACTGGGATGTCACACTGATAGCTTGTTTACATTTCCTGGAGCATCATGAAACCTTATGTTTAACCACGGTGGTTTAACCCATTAGCTGGCAATGCGCCCTTCCCTTGTCGAGCGCCAGAAGATTTTACTCGTTAGTGGTATAGGGTACTGCCAGTAAATGGGTTAACAAACCTATCTGCCGATGGCTCTTGTTAATTCATCAGCACAGTAATGACCCCTACATTAGTATTTACCCTGTCCAACGCCAGACGATTTTTAATACTCAGTCAGTGGTAGGGTACTGTCAATAAATGGGTTAACAAGGATAACAATAATTAGCCTGCATGGCAGGCGGTATTTCCCAGGCTTGCCCAATTTTAGGAACCGCCTGCCATGCAGGCTAAACAATAATAGGATGTTTCTGAAGGACTCGTTCAACACCCTGTAGTTTGTCTTTTGCTGTCAAAGGCAGCATTACTGCCCTGTGGGTAACCTAGTATTAAGACTTGTGTGTTGTAAAACAAAACGTTCTTGGTATCTTAGAGAATAGCACGATAATTCCATGTCAAGACCGCGGAACATATTTGCCGTTTTAGATCTTGGCAGTATAAAAAGTCCGGCTTCAAAGGCGTAAGTTTCTATGGCTAATAATAAAGAAACTGACTTATAAAGTTATATAATTATACCGCCTTTCCCTATAGGCCCTAGTGCGCACATGAATCTGGTACAAACGTTTTCACCAACGTATATATCAAATGTATATATTATTCCAAAAACAATAGCTGCATTGACACCATTGTCTTATAGCTAATCTACGGAATCTACGCCCGCGCCTGCGTTGTGAGGCAAAGAATAAGGCAGCGTTTACACTGTACCGTTTTCGTAGCGTTCTCGTATTGTTTGAGAGAACTAGACTATTGTCTTGCGTTCCCTTGAGGATTAAGAACAATACGAGAACGCTACGAAAACGGTACAGTGTAAACGCTGCCTAATATAAGACTCCTTTTAAGCTTCCACTGGTTAAGAAAAGATGGGACATCTTCATAACCTGTCAGCAAAAGATGGGACATCTTTCTGACACAAGAGTTTCCACTAAAAGTATTCTAGATATTATTCCCAAACCTAGCGCTATCGCTGCATGCAGCCATGCACCGTTTTACTCTAACTTAGCGTGATGTAAAGAATAATATAAGACTCCTTTTAAGCTTCCACTGGTTAAGAAAAGATGGGACATCTTCATAACCTGTCAGCAAAAGAGGGGACATCTTTCTGACACAAGAGTTTTCACTAAAAGTATTCTAGATATTATTCCAAAACCTATAGCGCAAGCTGCATCGCCTTACTCTAACTTAGCCTGATGTAAAAAATAATTGCTGCCGCAGCGAGCGAGCCTGAAGCGAGCGAGCAAGGCAGCAGATCCTAATTTTGTTTTGTGGGTCGAAATCAAAATTTTCTATTTGGCGCATTGCATGACGGTACCAGTGAATTTTAACCGTGGTGCAGCGCGGTCAGGCATATTAAAGGCAAACAGGCGATGTGATCATCTTTCATCTTTGGGCTTCTTTTATGGAAAGCCATAGCTGGCTTAGAGTGATCAAACGGCATTTTGTTGGGTGCTTTTAGCATAATACGGCGGTGCTTTCGGCATTATACACGGTGCTTTCGCCATTATACGCGGTGGTTCCAGTATTATACGCGGTGCTTTCACCATTTATATACGCGGTGCTTTTGCAATTATACGCAGTGGTTCGAGCACTATATGCGGTGCTTTTAATATTATACGCGATGCTAGCTTCCATTCAACATTATTTCCATATTCTTTCCATGACATGTATATGATTTAATGATTGCTTAAATTTGGTATGTGGTTGACAAATGCTTTTTGCCTATGGTCTGCATGGACACTGACATGCTTTTCTGTGTATATAAATGAATATAACGCAGCGAATGCGCCAAACAGTATAAACGCGGCTGAAATACGATATTAAAATCTTAAATGTGCCGTATGATTTAATTATGTTTTAGGATTTACAAATGCTTTGTCATTTGTATTTATACTTGTACTGCATCACAAGGCAGTACGTAAGTGAAAAAATTCCACATGTGAGATTGTCTTGTATACATTTTTGCTTTCTTTGATAAACATTATTAAACACGCAAATTTGAATTAGTGAGACGCAATGTTAAATGTCACCTGCATGTCATTGTCATTGCCCTTTAACCCCTGGTCTAATTGGCCGCTTTTGAAAATGTTGATCATGACGAACCGCACTGCCTTAATTATGCAAACTTTGTGTTTTAAAAACGGGTTAGGATAAAACGCGGATACGGACGGACGGATGAATGAACGGACGGACGGATGGCGACGGACGGACCGGACGGATGACATATATATGTCATTATATAGTCTGCGCGCAGCCGCGCAGGGTAGTTAGTGGCTTACGTCTTCGCTGGTTGTTATACTTTAAAATAATTTTGTATATACCGAGAAATCAATATTCCGAGTATATAAATATATAAACTGGGATGTCACACTGATAGCTTGTTTACATTTCCTGGAGCATCATGAAATCTTATGTTTAACGACGGTGGTTTAACCCATTAGCTGGCAATGCGCCATTCCCTTGTCCAACGCCAGAAGATTTTACTCGTCATTGGTATAGGGTACTGCCAGTAAATGGGTTAACAAACCTGCCAATGGCTCTTGTTAATTCATCAACACAGTAATGACCCCTACTTTAGTATTTACCCTGTCCAACGCCAGACGATTTTTAATACTCAGTCAGTGGTAGGGTACTGTCAATAAATGGGTTAACAAGGATAACAATAATAGGATGTTTCTGAAGGACTCGTTCAACACCCTGTAGTTTGTCTTTTGCTGTCAAAGGCAGCATTACTGCCCTGTGGGTAACCTAGTATTATAGACTCCTTTTAAGCTTCCGCTGGTTAAGAAAAGATGGGACATCTTCATAACCTGTCAGCAAAAGATGGGACATCTTTCTGACACAAGAGTTTTCACTAAAAGTATTCTAGATATTATTCCAAAACCTATAGCGCTGCAAGCTGCATCGCCTTACTCTAACTTAGCCTGATGTAAAGAATAATATAAGACTCCTTTTAAGCTTCCACTGCTTAAGAAAAGATGGGACATCTTCATAACCTGTCAGCAAAAGATGCGACATCTTTCTGACACAAGAGTTTTCACTAAAAGTATTCTGGATATTATTCCAAAACCTAGCGCTATCGCTGCATGCGCCGCTTTACTCTAACTTAGCGTGGTGTAAAGAATAATATTATAGACTCCTTTTAAGCTTCCGCTGGTTAAGAAAAGATGGAACATCTTCATAACCTGTCAGCAAAAGATGGGACATCTTTCTGACACAAGAGTTTTCACTAAAAGTATTCTAGATATTATTCCAAAACCTATCGCTGTCGATGTGGCATACTCCAAATTTGATATTTCAACTATACTCTATAGGTATAGCCACAAAAATATTGGATATTGTCAAATCTGAAAGCCAGGGGTACGGCTCATCTCCGCGTTTACTCATCACTAGCTCGCCCGGGAAATAAACTGGCGATGCCCAGCGTAATGTCTAATGAGAATGATATCAAATTTAGTTCAATGGGCCATTTTAGACTAATTTTCGATTCTTTTGAAAATGCTTACGCAAGTTTAATTTGAACGCTGATATCTCAGTCAATATTTCGTGATATCTCATGTATAACCTATCAAAATTTAAGTTAGCCTTTATGAATACAGCTACATTTATTTCAGCGATGTATAGCTCTTATAGTTTTTTCGCTATGGTAGATCAAACGCCTGAACTTTTTTGGCGCCACCCGGTATATATATGTTAAAATAAATATTATTTGTCTTGAGCTACCTTGTATCAAAATATAGAAATTAGTATATTAAATAACGAATATAGTACAATCAACTCGCGGTTGTGATAGCGCTGCTTGAAAGCCGTGGTATCTAGCAGACTGTATACTAAAGACATAATAACTGATGCGTGCTGCAATACCTATAGGCTATAGCCTTTTGACTATTACCTAACCTTACTGATTGAAAATACTTCGCATTAATCTTTAATCTTTATTCTTTAATAAGCAGCCATCAAAATATTGCCAGTTTGTTCGATCTTGATCTCCATCCTGAATCCATACACACGATTGTCAAGCAGAATGCACTCTTCTTCAGACCAGTTTTGGCGCAATTTGAACTTTGCACGGCATTGTCTGCTAACATTATTATGAATTGGTGATGACAACCTGGTTTGTATGTTAGCTCAGTTAGTTATTTGCTACATCATATCTATGGGGTTAAATTTCATGCACGCATAAATTATTTCACTATAAATTTATTATACATGTCACCACCTCGACTAATAATGCTGTGGTAACTAACACCTTCAAGATAATTCAATTTATAGGCGTGCGGGTCGTCATGTCACCAATAGACCTTTCCCCTTATGAGTGAAATTTTGATCTAGATATGCCTGGACAAAAATTTCATCACAGCTTGAAAGAGCATCACAAAATTAGTAATATTCCGAAGTTTCGTTGCGAAATGTTGTAAAATGCGGATAATATAGCCCTGCGAAGTTTGCCGTTTTTCAGTCATTTTGCATTACAAACGGGAAATTGATAATCAGTTTGATCATCTGATTATCAATTTCCCGTTTGTAATGCAAAATGACTGAAAAACGGCAAACTTCACAAGGCTATATTATCCGCATGTTACAACATTTCGCAACGAAACTTCGGAATATTACTAATTTTGTGTTGCTCTTTCAAGCTGTGATGAAATTTTTGTCCAGACTTGTCTAGATCAAAATTTCACTCAAAAGGGGAAAGGTCTATTCTATAGAATTTCTTTATTTTAAGATATATTGCGTAGAATTCTATCCTCTTTATAACGATACGAATTTTTTCCTGGAGATCAAAATTATTTATATGCGTGTTTTGCTATACCCGTTTGCAAGTGTAATACGCGATTCCGCACAGCGGTTTCATGTAAAATGCTTGTCTATGTTGAGGTCTTGTTTTAGGATCACTGGTTCTATAGAATTTTTTTTATTTTAACATGTATTGCGTGGAATTTTATGCTGTTTATAACGATACTAAATTTGTCCTGTGTACCAAATGATTTATATGCGTTTTTTGCTATTTCTTTGACATTGTAATACGAGATTCCGCACTGCGCTTTCATGCCAAATCCCTGTCTATGATGAGGTCTCATTTTCTGATTTCCCCTTCTATAGATTTTTTTATTTTAACATATATTGCGTAGATTGTTTATGCTGTTTATAATGATGCTAAACTTGTCCTGGGGACCTAATGATTTATATGCGTTTTGTTGCTATTTCCCTTTGACAGTGTCAAATACGAGATTCCGCACAGCGCTTTCATGCAAAATGCTTGTCTATGTTGAGGTCTTGTTTAATATCACCAATTCTATAGAAATTTTTTATTTTAAGATATATTGCGTAGAATTCTATCCTCTTTATAACGATACGAAACTTTTCCTGGAGATCAAAATTATTTATATGCGTGTTTTGCTATTTCGTTTGCAAGTGTAATACGCGATTCCGCACAGCGCTTTCATGCAAAATGCTTGTCTATGTTGGGGTCTTGTTTTAGGATCACTGGTTCTATAGAATTTTTTTTATTTTAACATGTATTGCGTGGAATTTTATGCTGTTTATAACGATACTAAATTTGTCTTGTGTACCAAATGATTTATATGCGTTTTTTGCTATTTCTTTGACATTGTAAAGGCCTGATTCCACGGGCGCTTTTTCTCGGCGAAATGCGAAATATTTCGCCTGTTTCTCTTGAATTGCGACCACTCGAATAAGTTATTTCTACTCGATTGCCCACAATTCAAAAGAAACAGGCGAAATATTTCGCATTTCGCCGAGAAAAAGCGCCCGTGGAATCAAGCCTTAATACGAGATTCCGCACTGCGCTTTCATGCCAAATCCCTGTCTATGATGAGGTCTCATTTTCTGATTTCCCCTTCTATAGATTTTTTATTTTAACATATATTGCGTAGATTGTTTATGCTGTTTATAATGATGCTAAACTTGTCCTGGGGACCTAATGATTTATATGCGTTTTGTTGCTATTTCCCTTTGACAGTGTCAAATACGAGATTTCGCACAGCGCTTTCATGCAAAATGCTTGTCTATGTTGAGGTCTTGTTTAATATCACCAATTCTATAGAAATTTTTTATTTTAAGATATATTGCGTAGAATTCTATCCTCTTTATAACGATACGAAACTTTTCCTGGAGATCAAAATTATTTATATGCGTGTTTTGCTATTTCGTTTGCAAGTGTAATACGCGATTCCGCACAGCGCTTTCATGCAAAATGCTTGTCTATGTTGGGGTCTTGTTTTAGGATCACTGGTTCTTTAGAATTTTTTTTATTTTAACATGTATTGCGTGGAATTATATGCTGTTTATAACGAAACTAAACTTGTCCTGTGTACCAAATGATTTATATGCGTTTTTGCTATTTCTTTGTCAGTGTAATACGAGATTCCGCACTGCGCTTTCATGCCAAATCCCTGTCTATGATAAGGTCTCATTTTCTGATTTCCTATTCTATAGAAATTTTTATTTTAACAGATATGACGTAAATTTGATGCTGTTTATAACGACACTAAAATTGTCCTAGGGACGAAATTATTTATATGCGTTTTTGTGCTATATATTTGAACAGTGTAATTCGAGATTCTGCACTGAATGCGCTTTCATCTAAAATACCTGTCGATGTTGGGGACTCATTTTTGAATTACCTATTCTATAGAACTGTTTAATTTTAACATATATTGCGTAGCATTTTATGCTGTTTATAACGCTACTATACCTGTACTGGGGACGAAATGATTTATATGCGTTTTTGTGCTATTTCTTTGACAGTATAATAGAAGATTCCGCACAGCGTTTTCATGCAAAATGCTCGTCTATGTTGAGGTCTTGTTTAGGATCACCAATTCTATAGAAATTTCTTTTATTTTAACATGTATTGCGTAGAATTTTATATTGTTTATAACGATGCTAAACTTGTCCTGGGAACCAAATTATTTATATGCGGTTTTTTGCGATTTCTTTGACAGTGTAATACGAGATTCCGTACTGACACTGTACTTTCATGCAAAATACTTGGCTATGTTGAGATCTTATTTTAGGATTACCTATTCCGTATATAATTTTTTGTTTTAACATATATTGCGTAGAATTCTATCCTCTTTATAACGATAAGAAACTTTTCCTGGGACCAAATGATTTATATGCGTTTTTTGCTATTTCCGTTTGACAGTGTAATACGATATTCCACGTACAAAGCGCTTTCATGCAAAATGCTTGTCTATGTTGAGGTCTTGTTTAGGATCACCAATTCTATAGATTTTTTTATTTTAACATATATTGCGTAGAATTCTATGCTGTTTATAACGATGCTAAACTTGTCCTGGGAACCAAATGATTTATATGCGGGTTTTTGCTATTTCTTTGACAGTGTAATACGAGATTCCGCACTGCGCTTTCATGCAAAATGCTTGGCTATGTTGAGATCTTATTTTAGGATTACCTATTCCGCATAGAATTTTTTTATTTTAACATATATTGCGTAAAATTCTATCTTCTTTATACAGATACGAAACTTAACCTGGGGACCAAATGATTTATATGCGTTTTTTGCTATTTCCGTTTGACAGTATAATACAAGATTCCGCACAGCGCTTTCATGCAAAATGCTTGTCTATGTTGAGGTCTTGTTTTAGGATCACTTGTTCTATAGAATGTTTTTTATTTTAACACATATTGCGTGGAATTTTATGCTGTTTATGACGATGCTAAACTTGTCCTGGGTACCAAATGGTTTATATGCGGTTTTTTGCTATTTCTTTGACAGTGTAATACGAGATTCCACACTGCGCTTTCATGCAAAATGCTTGGCTATGTTGAGATCTTATTTCAGGATTACCTATTCTATAGAATTTTTTATGTTAACATATATTGGGTAGAATTCTATCCTCTTTATACTGATACGAAATTTTTATTTTAACACATATTGCGTGGAATTTCATGCTGTTTATGACGATGCTAAACTTGTCCTGGGGACCAAATGATTTATACGCGTTTGTTGAGACCAACAAGAATCACACAACTTACTGCAACACTTATTGACAATATTTTTACTAACGATATTGAAAGTGTAGAATCCAGTACAAATGGCATAATTTTTTCTGACATCTCTGATCACTTGCCTATCGTTCATGTGCGAAGTTTAAAGTCTAATCAAAAGATTAGTCCAGCAAAAGAGTATACATTTAAAAGAATTATCAATGATTCCAATATTAAAACATTCACTGACACAATCAAAAGTAGGCTACGTCATGGGAAAATGTTCTTTCTAGCAATGACACCTCTGAGTCCTATAATAGATTCTTTGACATATTTTCAACTGTCTATGAAAGAAGTTTTCCACTGACAAAAAAGAAGGTAAAAAAAAAATATTGACAAAAACAAAAATCCATGGATAACAAATTGCATTGCCAAGTCTATCACGAAGAAAACCAAGCTATATAAAAAATACTTAAATCATCCTACAATAAAGAATGAAAACAAATACAAACAATACAAACAATACAAAAATAAGCTTAACCACGTAATAAAAGCAGCAAAAAAGAAATACTACGAAGAACAACTAATAAAATACAAATACGATACAAAAATGCTATGGAAAACATTAAACCAAAGTATGAACAAACATGAGAAAAATAGAAGTTTACCGAATGAATTTACTGCAAATAATTCAGAAGGAAAGATTAGTGATCCACAAACAATAGCAAACAAGTTCAATGAATATTTTGTGAATGTTGGACCAAACACAGCCAAAAAACTCAAAAAAAGTGACAGAACTTATAATCAATATCTAACTGGTAGTTATAAAGATAGCTTTTTTCTCGAGCCCATAACTAAATACGAATTAGAGACTGAAATCAGAAACTTAAATCCCAAAAGGAGTCCTGGGTACGATGGCTTAAGTGTAAAAGTTTTCAGGAATGTTGCTAATGTAATTTCGGAACCTCTTTCATATATTTTCAATTTAACTTTTATTAGTGGAAATATTCCTGATAACTTAAAAACAGCATTAATCACACCAGTTTTCAAAGCAAACGAAAGCAATGAATTTAAAAATTATCGACCCATATCTGTTCTCACTTGTTTTTCAAAATTATTAGAAAAACTCATGTATAAGAGATTAATCAAATTTATCGAAAAAAATAAAATGTTGACGCACCATCAATATGGTTTCAGAGAGAATAGATCCACCGAACTTGCAATAATTGAACTTACCAACAAACTTACTAAAGCAATAGATAATGGAGAATTCATAATTGGTATATTCCTAGACTTATCAAAGGCATTTGATACAATTAATCACAGAATTCTGATACAAAAACTAGAACACTATGGTATACGGGGAGTAGCTCAACTATGGTTTCAAACCTATTTGACCAACAGAAAGCAAATTGTCAAATATAATCAAGTTGGGTCAAAAGAAATGTTAATTCAAACTGGAGTCCTACAATGATCAATTCTTGGACCTATTCTATTTTTACTATATATATATGAATGACATTGAAAATTGCAGTAAACTACTTTCATTTGTATTATTTGCAGATGATACTAATATATTTTATAGTAACAAATGTATTAAAACAATTAATGAAATTATGCAAACAGAAATTAATAAAGTAGCCGAATGGCTGAATGTTAGTCTAGGACCTGTATATGAGTTTGTATGCATTTCATTTAGGACAGATAATCTCAACTGTTTTAGGGCAAGTTGACCATGACGGTCAACATGGTAACGCTGCCCGAACCCCAATCCGGGACGAAACGTCCGAAACTGACCACACCAAAAAACGACGCTTTCGCCATACTGCTATCTACCAAACCATAAAAGCTTTGGCTATTCTGAGGTGCTTATATGGTTCAGAGATGGTACTTTTCGGGGTGGTCATTGGTAAGTGTGAAATGCCTAGCACTAAAATTTCACAAGAAAATGACCATGCAATAATCATAGTTAAACGTCCATTTGTGGCTTGCAACTTCAGATAAACAGCAGTGGACTTACATTACCTTTTTCCCTAAATCTTTTTGATAGAAACATAATTGGTACTTATTTAAATATATTATCACTGGTTTGGTGTAAATAGTTAATATTTTCTGACCAAAATAATAATTTGAAATGTGCCTACCTCCTGCAAATGGACGTATTTGGCCAAGTTCTCCACTTTACTCCGCTGTTTATCGGCGATCTCGTCGACATCCTACGAAAAATGTAAATCATCTCAGACATAATGGTATCAAGAACATTTTAAACAAGTTTCAACTTGGTTTCAAGTAGATCATACCTGTTTAACCATCGACAAGGTAAATCCCCAACTTTGTCCAAATTCGGCGCCATTTTGTCATCCCATGTCGGTTGTCAACAATTCGGCCTTGTTACTCTTCCATTCACGCCATATCCATTGCACAAATAACAAATTTAACCCTTTGTTAAGGGTATTAAAATAAAAATACAAATGAAATATGCGAAATGCAGCATTTTATCACCCTGTAAGATCTTGCTCACGAGTCTTTCAAAACATTCCGTACAAATATCGCGTGACAAAGTAACAGGGACGTGACAGGGGGGGGGTGAATTATTTCACGAAGATAGAAGAAGGCTGCGTGAAATAGACTAAAAGCTAAAGACAATCATACAAACGTTTGTTTTATTTCTTGTAGCGACAAATATATACATATTATTATTTATTAATATGAACAAGTCATACAAATTAAATGCTGATTGTTGGTTTAATGGTTTTACGATACTGTGTGGGCTTTGCTTTCATTTTTCAAGTCTCTACCCCCCTGTCACGTCCCTGTTACTTTGCCACGCGAGATTTGTACGAAATGTTTTGAAGGACTCGTAAGCAACATTTTACCGGGTGATAAAATGCTGCATTTCGCATATTTCATTTGTATTTTTATTTTAATACCCTTAACAAAGGGTTAAATTTGTTATTTGTGCAATGGATATGGCGTGAATGGAAGAGTAACAAGGCCGAATTGTTGACAACCGACATGGGATGACAAAATGGCGCCGAATTTGGACAAAGTTGTGGATTTACCTTGTCGATGGTTAAACAGGTATGATCTACTTGAAACCAAGTTGAAACTTGTTTAAAATGTTCTTGATACCATTATGTCTGAGATGATTTACATTTTTTGTAGGATGTCGACGAGATCGCCGATAAACAGCGGAGTAAAGTGGAGAACTTGGCCAAATACGTCCATTTGCAGGAGGTAGGCACATTTCAAATTATTATTTCGGTCAGAAAATATTAACTATTTACACCAAACCAGTGATAATATATTTAAATAAGTACCAATTATGTTTCTATCAAAAAGATTTAGGGAAAAAGGTAATGTAAGTCCACTGCTGTTTATCTGAAGTTGCAAGCCACAAATTGACGCTTAACTATGATTATTGCATGGTCATTTTCTTGTGAAATATTAGTGCTAGGCATTTCACACTTACCAATGACCACCCCGAAAAGTACCATCTCTGAACCATATAAGCACCTCAGAATAGCCAAAGCTTTTATGGTTTGGTAGATAGCAGTATGGCGAAAGCGTCGTTTTTGGGTGTGGTCAGTTTCGGACGTTTCGTCCCGGATTGGGGTTCGGGCAGCGTTACCATGTTGACCGTTATGGTCAACTTGCCCTAAAACAGTTGAGATTATCTGTCCTAAATGAAATGCATACAAACTCATATACAGGTCCTCGACTTAATAAAACTAAATTTATTCTGTTCAGATCTTCCAATAAAAAAACAAAATATGACGTTAAAATTGCCATAAAAGATAAAAATATTGAACAAGTTAAAAGTACAAACTTTCTTGGTATAATTATTGATGAATGTTTGACCTGGAATAATCGTATAGCTAAAGTAGCAAAGAAAATTATTAGAGCCTCTGGCATAATATAAAAAATGCGTCATTTCGTAAATAGAAATGGAATTAAGCTGATATACTATGCGTTGGTCTATCCATACCTTATTTACGGAAACTTAATTTGGGGTAACACCTACAAAACTCGGATTCAAAAAATAATGAATATTCAAAAAAAATTGTACGGTTGAAGTCGTATATGGAACACACTGAGCCGATTTTTAAAGAATTAAACATCTTAGATATTTTTAAAATTAATGACTATTTAACTGCCATGTTTATGTTTCGATATCACCATTTTAAAAATCTACCTGAAGAATTTGATAATTTTTTTTCTGAGTGGTAATCAAATTCATCAGCATAACACGAGAAACGCATCCAAACTTTACAAGCAATATAAAAGAACAAACTATGCAAAGCATACTCTTTCTAATAAAGGTGCTGATGTATGGAACTTACTAGAATCAAATATCAAAGATATAAACTCTTGCACTGCTTTCAAAAAACAAGTTAAACAGCATTATTTACTGAATTAGAAATAGGATTCAAATTCAAAATTATGCATTCTACTTACATATTATATAGTGATAAATACTAGTGTCAATATGCCTTTATATATGACGTATATTTGTACTGTAATTATTTTGCTTTATAGTTCTTTCCCTCCTTTTGTAAATAATACACTCTAAGATAATTGTTTTTTTCTGATTTTACTGTAAAAATATTAGTTATAATAGATAACAATGAACTATAACTAGGAGCCTAAATTAAAAAGCCTGTTAGGGTTTCTAGTAGGTCCCTAGCCCAATATTATTAGAAAATATTTGTAAATATTAACAAAGCTGTACACAGGGGAAAAAATAAAAAAAAGGTTGCTATTTCTTTGACAGTGTAATACGAGATTCCGCACTGCGGTTTCATGCAAACTGCTTGGCTATGTTGAGATCTTATTTTAGGATTACCTATTTCGTATATAATTTTTTATTTTAACATATATTGCGTAGAATTCTATCCTCTTTATAACAATACGAAACTTAACGTGGGGACCAAATGATTTATATGCGTTTTTTGCTATTTCCGTTTGACAGTGTAATACGAGATTCCACACAGCGCTTTCATGCAAAATGCTTGTCTATGTTAATGTTGAGGTCTTGTTTTAGGATCACTTAATTGTTCTATAGAATATTTCTTTTAACACATATTGCGTGGAATTTTATGCTGTTTATAACGATGCTAAACTTGTCCTGGGTACCAAATGATTTATATGCTTTTTTTGCTATTTCTTCGACAGTGTAATACGAGATTCCGCACTCGCCACTGCGCATTCATGCAAAACCGCGCTTGTCTATGTCGAGGTCTCACTTTAGGTTTACCTATTCAGTAGAATTTTTTATTTTAACAGATATTGCGTAGATTGTTTTGATGTTTATAACGATGCTAAACTTGCCCTGGGGACCAAATGATTTATACGCGTTTGTTGCTATTTCTTTGACAGTGTAATACGAGATTCCGCACAGCGCTTTCATGCAAAATGCTTGTCTATGTTAATGTTGAGGGCTTGTTTTAGGATCACTTAATTGTTCTATAGAATGTTTTTTTTAGCACATATTGCGTGGAATTTTATGCTGTTTGTAACGATGCTAAACTTGTCCTGGGTACCAAATGATTTATATGCTTTTTTGCTATTTCTTCGACAGTGTAATACGAGATTCCGCACTGGCCACTGCGCATTCATGCAAAACGCTTGTCTATGTCGAGGTCTCAGTTTAGGTTTACCAGTAGAATTTTTTATTTTAACAGATATTGCGTAGATTGTTTTGCTGTTTATAACGATGCTAAACTTGTCCTGGGTACCAAATGATTTATACGCGTTTGTTGCTATTTCTTTGACAGTGTAATACGAGATTCCGTACAGCGCTTTCATGCAAAATGCTTGTCTATGTTGACGTCTTGTTTAAGATCACCAATTCTATAGAAATGTTTATATTTTAACATATATTGCGTAGAATTCTATCCTCTTTGTAACGATACGAAACTTATCCTGGGGTACGAAATTATTTATAAGCGTTTTTTGCTACTCTTTGACTTTGTAATATGAGATTCCGCACTGCGCTTTCATGCAAAACCATATAGGCAGCCCAGCAAAATGTGTATTCACTTAAAAATGCATTAAACACTAAAAATACGTATAAAGTTCGTCTCAATTTGCTATCAAGCGATTTATTTGTGTAGCTCATTATACATGCAGATTCCGATGTTTACGTCATTGTATTTTCATATAGTATAATATCCTAAGGCGGGCAACTCTTTCACAAAAACATTTACACACACTATTACGTTCGCTTCAAACAACAACAAAAACCGCTACTTTCTGAAAAAAAACTAGATACAAAACACCTTGGATATTTTTTCTAACTTTATTCAAACTTTTTAGAGTTGAAAAAAGTTTAGAAGGATTTAAATTTCATGGATAAAAGTGGGTTTTATCGAAATTGTTTTTCTTGATAGGCGGGATGCAAAATGCACGACAAACGTCATCGTCGGAAAAATCATCGGCTTGTTGCTTATTAGGCCGTAGGATGAGCATCCAAAAGATGCAATTCCGTTGCACCCCTCGTGTAACTACGTAATTTTCACATGAATAAATAGTTAAAAACTTACTTTATCAGAATCCGTTGCTCCCCAAGCGAAACAGGTGCACAATTGGGAGAAAAATCCCTCCAAAGTTTGATATTTTCGCGCTTCGAAATGCTCGAACCGCCATTATTTTGGTAGCAAATACGCATGCGCAACTCAGCCAAACTCGCACTGCGCACGCGCAGACTATAAAAATAGATTCTCACTGGGGGGTTTCCCCGATTTCCTCCGCAAAACAACAAAATAAAATCACGGAATACTGATAAACCTTGTATATAAATACACCCACATTAAATATTGTTAAAAACACATTGTATATTTTGCTTGCTCTTATGCTAAATCACTTCAATTCATTGGTTATTGTTTCAAAATACCGTTTTAACGTTTAATTCTACTTTGTATTAACATCCTAATTCAATACAAATTTGTGTGAGGTAAAAAACCCACCTGTATAAAACAGCTAGGATGAAGAAATAAAAAATATATATACATACAATTCACACGATCAAGGAACAAATGAAATATTTCGCTAAACTTAAAGCCTTGGCCAAACGTAAGAAACAATGTCGCGGAAATATTCGTGATTTTTAATTGGCTTTTGTTGCATTTATGAAACACTCTTTATCCGTTTGCCGACGCTGATAAGACAATATGACATACCGAAAGATTGGAAAGACAAATAATATGACAAACAGTGTTTCCCAGTTCATACCGGGCTTTAAGGGATATTTATATAAACTCGAAATTCATCATAAAAAAAGATAAATTGGGAGCAAATATAAAATCCATAATTTCATTATAGCTATCTATAATTGAAAGAAATGTTTTCATCTTTGAACCCAGATTTTCATCAGAGCAATAAAATCCCACTTATTGGATCCTGGCCAAGGGCTTGCTAGTTGTGGGAAATTGTGTCTGCACCGCAGGCTAAGGGCTTGTACGCTCAAAACGAGATTGCATGTATTCTGCAATAAGCTGTCCTGGCTTTTGTCTGGTAAAGTTCTACTTCTCGTATTTGAACTATTACATATATTATTATTTATATTGTGACATAAGTTGGTATTTAGCCACTATCTAGAATAACAACGAACGATTCATTATGGTTTTTCTTGTCCACACTAGTTGACTTTTTCTTATTGATTTGCTGCTGTGCATTTTAACTCCTCCACCAGGGTGCGTTTTAGCATCCCAGACATGACCATACTGTTACCCTGTCCATGAGAGGGATATATGTGTTGATAATATAAATACTGTGGATTCGATTGAGAATATCGAATAAGTAAATAATACTGATCTACTCCACTGATAATATCTATGTGCATTACCACCATTGTTCACCTCAAATCATTAATAATTCATGAGCAAATTAGCCAACCATATTGCTTTATTTTGCTCACATGATAATGCTGGATCCCTTATGAAGTATATTGATCCTGTAGTGTCCTAGGACTGGATTAAAATTAATTCAGTCCTTGGACTGGATCAAAATTAACTAAGTAGTGATTTATTCGTATGGATGTCATTTCAAATCCTCCAATTCGGACTGGACTAGATTTCAAGTCCTCACATTTTGATCCAGTCCTCTGCTTCACCTCGGACGTAATCAAATTGTGTGGACTTGAGATCTAGTCTAGTCCTGACCTCATAGTCGGATTTGAAATATTATCCCTTGTCAAATCAGATGCTAATGGTGGCCAAGGAAGATTCTGTTTTGGTATTTCTTGCACCTTTTGGTGCAGCATTGTATAGAATTTGTAACTCATTGACTTTAGAATTTCCCTCAGTTTTTGTGTTGGAATTCACATCTTCATAATCAATGGTACAGCTCTCTTCATCAAAGTCCTCATCATTGTTTTCAGACTTAGGGCCTGTTTATATGGAAGCCGGCCTGATAAGCGAGACAGCCTAGTAAGCGAGATCTCGCTGTGTAGTTATTTTTATAGTAAAAGTTATTGTGCGTTTATATGGACACGCGGGCTGGCCCGGTTGCAGAGATCTCGTTTGAAAGAGGCTAGATCTCGCTTACCGGGATGGAAATTTCTCCATATAAACATTTACAAGCGGGCTATCCCGGTTGCTGGGATGAAAGTTCAAAAATACCGCCGCAAGCTATTTTTAACAACTGTCAAAACAATACAATGTAACAAAATTGTCCCGGCAAGCGGGAGTTTAAAAGCTCTATATCTAGATGCATCCACATTCTCAGTGTCCTTAGCAATGATAACAAATTTCTCCAGCAAATCTTTCATATACTTTATTTGCTTATTTCCGATGACCTCCATCTCAATTACTTTCTTACAGAATACATCATAAGACTTCTCGTACACTGATGCTCTTGTTGCTTCTTCGTCTCTCTGGTGAGAAATATTGTATAATTGCAGTAGCAAACTTTGTGATAGTGGATTTCCAGAGCTACACAGTCTTTCCCCTGGATTTATACGAGTATCCGTTGATCATTCTTTCTCTCGGTAGCTGTATGTAGAAGACCAGCATCAATTGTTTCTGCCAACATGAGTGGGGTTCTTCTCTTCTTAGTTGCCTGGTGTGAAACAAAATAAATTATTAAACTAAATATCTACTAATAACAAGGTTAGATGTTTGTAGCATAGAAACTACTTTACCCTAAGTAAACTTAATTGATTACAATTCAATATATTTTAAAACCAAACCTGAGACTGTTGTGCACATTGCGCTAGTATTATACCTATCAAAATGACCATACCTTGTCTGGTGAGAACCACGAGGCGTCTCTTCCACAAATAATACATATCTCTGGGAGTACATGCGCGTTTCTTTTAGGCAGGGCCTTTATATTTATAGCTTCTGCGACTGATTGACGTGTAATTTTTCGCCTTGGTTCTATTGCCTCCACTTCCATGTGTGATTCTTCGGTAGAAGTTACAGTTTTACAGCTAGTTCCTTCTCCTTTTTCTTCTTTTCTCTGTTATCTACAGATCTTCTCTTCATCACAAAATCTCTTCCAGCATTTCATATGATGGTTCCATTCTATTAAAGTTAATGGTGTGACAGGGTTCTTCTCCATGTATGAATTGACAGATCCGTCATCGATGTTCTCGTACGATTTCTTAGCTATATCAGCTTGTTGACATTTAAGTTTGGCCCATTTTGACCTACACTCAAGAAATTTCTTAAGCCTTTGGCGTGTAACTTTGCAAAGTTGCTCCGTAACGCCATCAAAATGCATAAAACATGAGGATATTCGAGTTTTATAAATATCTTCAGCCATTTTTATTTGCATAACTGAGCGTGTTTCCACTTCGAAGCATGTGCGTTGGTTGTGCGCGTGCGCAGTGCGAGTTTGGGTGAGTTGCGCATGCGTATTTGCTATCAAACCAATGGCGGTTCGAATATTTCGAAGCGCGAAAATATCAAACTTTGGAGGGATTTTTCTCCCAATTGTGCACCTGTTTCGCTTGGGGAGCAACGGATTCTGATAAAGTAAGTTTTTATCTATTTATTCATGTGAAAATTACGTAGTTACACGAGGGGTGCAACGGAATCCGTTTTCTAAGCATCTTTTGGATGCTCATCCTACGGCCTATTAGAACTTGTTTCCATCTACCAAACTGACATGACGTCGTTTTTGGAAGATGTGTTAAATGGCTATGTAACTAACCCAAATCCTAACCTTATTCTAACTCAATTAATAAAAAATCCAAAAAGAAACAACTTTAGAAATTGATCAAAATGACGTAACGTCAGTTTGGTAATGGAAACAAGTGAAAACCCCTCTCGGCAGCAATAACACTTTGCTCAAATTTAGCAAAATTTTCCCACTCGTGCGGGCTCGTATTGTCATCGAACATCTTACAGAAACTGGCCAGTTCTGTGCAAAATGCACACCCGTTCCGCACGTTGTAACCAATAATGTATTGGCGTTGTAATGCCATTGTATGCAACAAAGTATTGGGTTGTAACTGAAGACAAAACCGCAAGCATTGCACAAAAGTTTAGCTTGGGGGACGGTGGGGAGGCGGCAAGGTATTTCCCCGGAGGGGTAGCCGGCCGGGTTAAGGGTTAGGAGGTAGGGTTAGGCGTTCGTTAGGGGTTAGCAGGTGGGGTTAGGGGTTAGAGGTTTGGATTAACGTTTGGATTAATTGTAGACCCATTGTAACCCAATACTTTATTGCATACAATGGCATTACAACGCCAATACATTGTTGGTTACAACGTGCGGAACGGCTGAAATGCAAAGGTTTCAATTTTTCACAACAAGTGCGCTGAAAATGTGAGCCTGCGGTACTGGGAGAAAATTTGCTGAATATGACCAGCGTGAAAAAACGCGCATTAGAAGAAATGACGCAGAAAACGTACCTCGTATGGTGGACCAGAGTGAAACCTTAAAATAGCGAAGTCTTTTTCTCCGGCACAAGGCTCCTGCGAGAAAAGTTTTACATGAGCTCCTTTAGTACTGTTATATTTACCCTTATTTACCAATCGAGACGGTTTTCATGTACCGCGGGATACGTACAGATTATAACCCGCGAATAAATAATTAGATTAAACTTGTCGACAAAACTCTTCATCGAAACTCTTTGAAATTGATGAAACCTTGTTCGAAAACACCCTCAAATAGTAAACAAGTCCATTACAAACCACGAAGTTAGGATATAAGCCATATATTTACCCTCAAGGCAATATCCCGCGTTCTCGGTTTATAACCTACACGTATATACATATTCTCAAATCAGAAGTTATTTCATGGTATATGAAAGTTATATATAGAGGATATTTCATGTCTACTTATTTCATGCTAATAAGTTCTTTGTATGTTTGCATGGCGATAAAATATAATAGTTTTGTTTGTGGAAACACCACGTAAATTTATTACTGCAAAGCTTCCGATCCGTAAGCCCGGATCTTCATCAGTGCTATAATAATATGTGACTTGTTTAATTCACACGTTCTTGTTTGTTTTATTATTTCATGCAGTTTGTACACATTCATTTACATATTGTACTAAACTTACCAAATAATATTGTGGAGTCTCTGTCTTATCGATAAGGTCAGGATAGAAAATCTAAAGAGATGCTCTCAGTTAGCTGGAATCGAACCCCAGTGACAAAGGAACACACACTAACTTCCTACCAACAACAGGGGTGGCTACACATAGTCTATAAGATATGATGATCTGGAAACTAAATTAATTGGTTTAATTGCTCATGAATTATTGAATTTGAGAAGGACTACATGAATACTACTCAGAGAACCTCAGCGAATATCTTCAGTGTTTGGTAAAGTCATATGGAAGCACTATACTCGCAAGCGACTGAAGTTAAATAATAATCAGACAACTGCATATTGTACGAATCATACTACAGTATCAACACTTACATTAAACTTATATCCTTGGACAATTTTTGGTGGTGGATTATCCATATCGTAATGAGTTTGATTATATTTGTTCCATTCATAACCCTAGAAAATTGACCGAAACATGTATGTGACTCGAATTGCTGACATGCAAATAAAACTCCATGACAATGAAGCAATGTGTTGCCTTACTGTGTGAACTCTGTTGAAGAATCTTGGCTTTCGTGGACGATATTTGTCTTGCCAAAGATATTTCTAATTAAAGAAACAAGCAGAAAATTGTTAACCCTCATAAAACAAATCAATTTTAGCATATCTTACACATGAGTGTCCAGTGCAGGTAGTATTCTACAATAACCTACCATGGTTTGTATCTGAACTACCTGACAAAGATATCTCAAACATTGGGTGAATACTTAAGCCTAGTTTCCATTTGGTCGTTAGTTGTCGCTGGCACGACAAGCGGTAGATGTGAAATAGTATAATATAATAAGTCTTTTTGTGTGATATGCAAATCAGTCTTCATGATTGCAGAGATTTTTGTTGACACTCTATTACATCAGCCACTTGTCGTGCCAGCGACAACTAACGACCAAATGGAAACTAGGCTTTATTGTGGAATACTATACCTGAAAAATATATCTCAAGTGTGGTGGTGTTTCATTGTAGGTAGTAGTTTACAATAAGCTCTCGTGGTTTGTATCTAGCTGAAAAATATATCTCAAGCGTGGTGGTGTTCCAGTGTAGGTGGTATTCTACAATAAGCTCTCGTGGTTTGTGTCTGAACTACCTGAAAAATATATCTCAAGTGTGGTGGTGTTCCAGTGTAGGTAGTATTCTACAATAAGCTCTCGTGGTTTGTGTCTCTGAACTACCAGAAAAACATATCTCAAGCGTGGTGGTGTTTCAGCGGTGTACATAGGTAGTATTCCACAATAAGCTCTCGTGGTTTGTGGCTGAACTACCTGAAAAATATATCTCAAGTGTGGTGGTCCAGTGTAGGTAGTATTCTACAATAAGCTCTCGTGGTTTGTGTCTGAACTACCTGAAAAATATATCTCAAGTGTGGTGGTGTTCCAGTGTAAGTAGTCTACAACAAGACGCCTGCTCAGGCGTTCACACTGGCCTGAAAATAACGAGATACGTGCTATGGTGCAAAAGGCGGAATACAAATCTTAAACCGCAAGCAAATTTTATGGACTTTTTAAAAAAATAAAAGATCTTTTCGGGAGACGTAATGGAGATCGATGCACGTGCAAATCATGCCGACCTACAGAATCGATTTCCGGTTTTTCCTAACAGCGCGTTGTTTTCATGTGCGTTCCATGGGCCGCGCTAAAGATATAAATATTCTGTAAATACCGAAATAAAAGATGAAAATCTCAAGACACAAGCTTGAAAATAACACTATAAATAGTGTTTTCGATTCTGGTTCCAATAACATTATGACGAAAAAGATATGTCCAAAGGGGCCGAAGTTATGTTCGGCAAAATATATGGCTAGTAAGTAATTTGACCACTCGATTAGCGGTTTATTATGTGCTGTAAGAAGCGCAGATAAACTCATAAAAGCACCTTGTTTGCCTCTAGAATGAACACTGAAAATTTCATTACCTTGATGTATATTACCAGAAATAAATAAAGTCATTATATTTTTCATCCAGAATATATTTTGAGTCGTGATCACATGGAATTCGAAGGGGAGATGCGTGCGCATTATACAATATATTTTTCGATGACCCCCTGACATTACAAACGAACTTCAACCCCTGGAAAACCGACATCCAGAACGAATGACACAAGTTTAGATTCTCGCCAATATATAACTCGCGCGGAAGACTGGGTCGAGTGGACTCTGGGGCAACCTCGCGGGCAACCATCAGACGTAAAGAATAGTGTGCTGCCTCGCTGCGCTCGGCAGCAATGAGTAGACTTGCCACAAGTCGACCTCGAACGAAATGCGTTTCTTAGAGGTCGGCTTGTGGCAAGTCTAGCAAATGAGAAGCATACAAATGATACAATAATGGTTCTAGTTCTTGTTGGTATTTTGAACGCACGCTTTATCTTTAGTATAGCTACCACAAAGAACCACAAAGACTTTCGCGCGGATTATATTTCGTGGAGTACTAAATATTATATTTTGTGGCTTTCGAGTCATTACACAAAGAAAAACACATTAATTCAACACGCAAGAAAGTCCAGAGTACGACACAACGTAAAATACATAGGAAACCGGCACAATTCTTTGAAAATTCAACGAAACTGTGTAAAATATAGGTTGATCACTCTGTGAAAAGACGCCATTGCAGTTCGGAATTGTGCGCGTGCGTACAAGTGTATACGCTAATGAACGAAAAATGTACCACAAGCATGGCATGAGTCGGCTATTACGTACATATATACGAGCTTATTACTATACTATCTAAATCATGGAACCGAGGGAATCGATGGCATTTTGGCTTAATCGTTGCATCCTGAGCCTGCGATGAGCTAACGCAAACTCGATTTCTCGACTACGAAAAAAACAGAAAAAGGGGGATTTAAGACACTTGGCCTTACAGGCCAGTGTAATAAGCTCTCGTAGTTTGTGTCTGAACTACCTGAAAAACATATCTCAAGCGTGCTGGTGTTTCAGTGTAGGTAGTATTCCACAAAAAGCTCTCATTGCTTGTGTCTGAACTGCCTGAAAAATATATCTCAAGCGTGGTGGTGTTTCAGTGTACATAGGTAGTATTCCACAATAAGCTCTCATTGCTTGTGTCTGAACTACCTGAAAAAATATCTCAAGCGTGGTGGTGTTTCAGTGTACATAGGTAGTATTCCACAATAAGCTCTCATTGCTTGTCTCTGAACTACCTGAAAAAATATCTCAAGCGTGCTGGTGTTTCAGTGTACATAGGTAGTATTCCACAATAAGCTCTCGTGGTTTGTGTCTGAACTACATGAAAAACATATCTCAAGCGTGGTGGTGTTTCAGTGTACATAGGTAGTATTCCACAATAAGCTCTCGTGGTTTGTGTCTGAACTACCTGAAAAATATATCTCAAGTGTGGTGGTCCAGTGTAGGTAGTATTCTACAATAAGCTCTCGTGGTTTGTGTCTGAACTACCTGAAAAAGATATCTCAAGTGTGGTGGTGTTCCAGTGTAGGTAGTATTCTACAATAAGCTCTCGTGGTTTGTGTCTCTGAACTACCTGAAAAATATATCTCAAGCGTGGTGGTGTTTCAGTGTACATAGGTAGTATTCCACAATAAGCTCTCATTGCTTGTGTCTGAACTACCTGAAAAAATATCTCAAGCGTGGTGGTGTTTCAGTGTACATAGGTAGTATTCCACAATAAGCTCTCGTGGTTTGTGTCTGAACTACCTGAAAAGGATTGGGTTGTACCAACCTTTTGTCCCAGGGGAACAGGAACATTAAATGTCTCTTCGTCAGCTGCCATATCTTTACTGGCTTCCATTGTCCTCATGTCTATCCCAGAACCGCTTGCAACCTATGGAAACATTGAACGTTAACGTTGAAATAAATATCACTTGCTAAGACTTTTGAAATCATATCTGACGCTGCTGTACACTTTGATATTAGATTTTTGATCAAAGAAACAACTTTTTGAATGATCTTAAGAGAGGATGTCCACAAAAATCAAACATAAGGCGGCCACGACGGAAAAATCGATTTTGCTCAAATTTTGCTCAGATATACCTTATTATATCGGAAAATGCACCATATATTTTTTTAGGTCAAATGCTTTTTTAACTTTGAGAAAATGCCGTTTTAACACGACCACCCTAAATCGCCATTTTGTCTGGGAAAATATGCGCTGATTTTACCGACAAATTTCACGACGACAACCGTTTCTAATCGATCTAAAACCCTAAAAATCTTGTTTTCGGTTATTCAAAGGACCGGGTACGTGACTTACAGGAAATCTGAGTTACTTTTAGGAATAGAAATAATCGTAGTTTTGGAGCACACTATCTTACCTCATTTACGATACCCTCTTAACAAAACCGATTTTCACCATGGGATAAAGCTCCAAATCGATCATGCTTCTACTAGTTGGCTCTTTAATAAACAAGCTTTCAATTGACGTAAATACTTCTTTGGGCAAATGAATACGCGATAAACGACAGCGCGTTGAAATCGTCCGTTTTTGACGTCTTGCAAGTCAAACGCTGTTAATTTACATACCGTCGAAGTAAACAATTTAATCAAGTATTTTAAGTATTTTACCTTTTGATAAGAAGATATATTCTTGAATGGAGACTTTTTGCCTTGCTAAGTTTAAAATTGGTCCAGAAATCCCGATATATTTGTGAAATATCATCATATACAGGTATTTTGAGATATAATATCGTTGTCAGTTGCATGATAACTTCAGATCACTGTTCAATATTGTCTACTTTTAATAGCGCTAACATACAAAGCGATGAGCTGTTTAGGGATTATATTTGTTACTATATAAATTCACCAAAATAATTAGAACTACAACTGCTGTTTTCAGAGGTTTTGTTCCATTTTGTCCATATTATTAAATTAATGTACCAGTTATGTATCGACTATAATGTTTACCAAGACGTAAGTTAATTATTAAGTAGGTGTTAGCGTGCGTGTACATGAAATGAACGTTTATAATGTTTATCAATATAAGGAGTTTTTATTTTTAGTTTACCAGCCCTTATATTTGAATAGCCGAATTCATATTAGGGACGCGAAACTCGTCTTAGACGGAAACTCGTCTGTGAAAACCCGCCTGAATATGAATTTAGGGACGGATAAATTCGAATTTAAGACGAGTTTCCCGTCTAATATGAGTTTCCCGTCTCTAATATGAATTCGGCTAATGTGTGTTAAAACTGCAAGGTCATTAAATCTCATTAAAATCCCACAGACCACAACGATTTTACGTATTGATTGTTTCTTGACGATAGTTGACGCGTACGCATGCATGTTGCGTAAGAGGTTATTTCGCTGGCCTCAGAATGACAAAACGTAACAAAGCTTTACACTAACCCTATTCCAAACACCAACTTTATAACTTAAATCCCTACCATAACCCTTGCTCGTTATTAAATAACATACCGTAGTAAATAATTTAATCACCATTTCTAAGTCTTTTACTTTTTCGGGACAAAAAACTACTTGAAAAAGACCAGGGCTTTAAAAATTATTTGAAGTAGATAGTTATGATAAGACAGGGGTGGCGCCAGGGCCGCCCTTGCAGGGGGGGGGGACAAAGGGAGCAATTTTCTCCGCGACCGCAGCTCAAGGAGGGCCGGCAAATGCAAATTTGCAAGGGGGTAAAAAGTTTGTCGACGGACGGGTGGGAGGGGAATTATTGTGGTTCACCGGGGCCCCAAAGATATAATTGGCCCTGGGCCCCCATATTTCACTGAGCTGGCCTGCGCCAGTAATTCTCCGACGGGGGAAGTCATCGGTGCTCTCTTTCGTTCTTTGGCAATTGGCATTAAAACCACAAGAACTACCGACAAGTGACCAGGGCCGGATTAACGTCGCGCGAGGCTCGTGGCAGATTTTAGCGCGAGGCCCCCAACCCCCTCCCCCCCCCACTCTCCGCCTTGTTATGAAAATCTTTGAATTTAAAGACACACAAAATTGTTAAATAATTTTTTTCAATATTTCAATTTATTAGCATCAATTATAAACGAGACAATGGCCTGCCTGGCCCAGTTGTTGGGTCAACATGTATAAACAGGATCATAATATAACAGCTCAACGCAACTGGAGATTACATGCACACGAGTATTGCATATCTTCCCGGGGCCGTGCTGGGGCCAACTGCCTAAAATGGGTGTGTCCCAACAGAAAATGGCCGTGTTCTCGTAAAAATGGGCGTGGCACAGTAAAGCGCAATGCCCCCATAAACGCGAGGCCCGTGGCATTTGCCGCATCTGACACATGGTTAATCCGGCGTTAAACTAGCAACAAGCTTCCATTTTTTTTAAACGCGACGTGAGGGGAGACAATAATAATTTCTGGTGTCGCACTGGGGTAACATATCTCAATGCTGTATTTTTGGGTTACTAGTACTTGTGGAATATAATAAGATCAATAAACAATAGTATATCAAAAGAAAGTAATTTTACTGATTATTTTAACTGAGCATCAAAGTGAACACACATTAAAATAATTATTCTAAACTATTTGCTATAATTTGAGTTTGAGGTGGTAGAATATGTAATAAAATAACAAACCTTGTATGGATTAATGTTCATTTCACACGCACGCTATTAACAGCTGCTTAATAATTAACTTATGTATTCGTAAACATTTATACTCGATCGGCATAGTCGATATGTAAAATGGTACATTATATGGATCAAACTGCAACAAAACAACAACTGAAGTTCTAATTTTGGGAAATTTAGCAGCAAATATAATCCCTAAACAGCTCATCGATTTGTATGTTAGCGCTATTAAAAGTAGACAATATTGAACAGTGATCTGAAGTTATTATGCAACTGACAACAATATTATATCTCACAATACCTGTATATGATGATATTTTACAAATATATCAGGATTTTTGGACCAATTTTAAACTTAGCAAGGCAAAAAGTCTCCATTCAAGAATATATCTTCTTCTCAAAAGGTAAAATACTTAGAATACTTGATTAAATTGTTTACTTCGACAGTATGTAAATTAACAGCGTTTGCTTGCAAGACGTCAAAAACGGACGATTTCAGCGCGCTGTCGTTTATCGCGTATTCATTTGCCCAAAGAAGTATTTACGTCAATTGAAAGCTCGTTTATTAAAGAGCCAACTAGTAGAAGCATGATCGATTAGGAGCTTTATCCCATAGTGAAAATCTGTTTTGTTAAGAGGGTATTGTAAATGAAGTAAGATAGTGTGCTCCAAAACTACGATTATTTCTATTCCTAAAAGTAACTCAGATTTCTTGTAAGTCACGTACCCGGTCCTTTGAATAACCGAAAACAAGATTTTTAGAGTTTTAGATCGATTAGAAACGGTTGTCGTCGTGAAATTTGTCGGTAAAATCAGCGCATATTTTCCCAGACAAAATGGCGATTTAGGGTGGTCGTGTTAAAACGGCATTTTCTCAAAGTTAAAAAAGCATTTGGCCAAAAAAAATATATGATGCATTTTCCGATATAATAAGGTATATCTGGGCAAAATTTGAGCAAAATCGATTTTTCAGTCGTGGCCGCGAAATATCTCATATGTTCGATTTTTACTGACATTCACTCTTAAATAATTTAACAAATTCGTACCGTCGTTGAATCATCTAACATCACACTCTCTCTTTGGTTTTCCTAAAGAAACAACAATGTTGGCTTCACTATAGTACTAGCGTTGTACGGAACTATACAGTGTGACTATACTTTACCGAGGTGATGAAAATGTACCCAGTAGTTTCTATACACACCAAGCATCGAAATCTAATTTTTGTGTTATGGCTAATTGCAGTAAAAATAAAGAACTGTTCCTACCAACTCCATTAAATCTTTTTCTGGATCCACAAGCTTTTCCTGTTGAAGAAAAATCATCAATCAATGCATTAAGTAATTTCATCCATATTTGAGAGAGTAAGAAAAAATATCTAGATATGTGTTTCATCCACTATAATTGATGTATAGCCTCACCTGATCGACATCAGAAAAGCGAATCAACATCGGGCTATATCGTCCTTCCTCATAAGCTTTATAACCTACAGACAAACAGAATATCAATAAAAAGACAAGCTACGGCTTGGGTGTTGGCTCAATAACTACAGTAAGGTATAGTTAATATAAGGCAAGGCTATAACTAAGGTTTGAGTTGCTGTATAAACAATGAGGTAGCAAAGTAGATGGTTACCTCTTTCTATAAGCTCCTCTTCAGTATAAACAATTTCTTGAGCTCTAAAAATTTTATACAGACGACATAAACAATGTATCATACAACAAAATAATTATTCAATGTCACTTCAGACACAATGATCTCTAACTGTGGTATGAGTGTACGACCACTTTACAGACAGCTGGTCTGTGAGTAATACAACTATACTTGATGAAGAAACTTCGCTCCAAACATCGAAGTTCTGATTTTTCAAGTGCAGCGTGGTCACAATGATTATCTTTACAAACTTTTTCACTTCAGAATCTTCCTCTTTTTCAGATGTATTGTCTTTCTGTTCATCTTCTACCATCTTCTCTTCAGTATTGCTTTCTTTCTCATCTAATCTTTCATCTTCATGATCATCATCTTTATTCCCATCACCTTCATCAACGGTTTCCTCAGCAGTGGTACTTGGAGCTTCAAGTACAGCCTAGGATAAAAAGCATGGAGGTCTTGTGCTAGTGTAAGTAGTACTCTACAATAAGCTGCTGTTTCTATGTCTCAACTAACTGAAAAAATATCTCAAACGTGGATGTCCAGTGTAGGTAGTATTCTACAATAAGCTGCTGTGGTTTGTGTCTGAACTGCAATCGTTCACATAACCCTTCCGGCAGTATGGCATCTATAGCACCCTCTTAACCACCGCGCTCCCTTAACAATATTGTGATGGTCTTGTATCATTAAGCTTGGTTCACGGCAGCGATTTTGACTTTCTAACGGATGTGAATGAGTGAACTCGCACACTAAAGTATACAATATTTTTTCCCGAATGTAAACAGGTGGGAAATTCGCTTTCGCTGGTCAATAAATTGCGGGTGCTAGCGAAACGTTTGCTTTAAACAACAAATCCGCGCTCACGTGCTCTCCAAAACACATTTCTAAGTTTTTTGCATGTCATTCGTTAACTCACATCCCCCAGGAGGAGAAAAACGCCGACAGAATTGTTGGTATGAACCAGGCTCAAATAGACAGCGCAATACGTTCTCAATGAAAACCTGATGTCATGCATGCACCATTTTTCGCATATTGCCCCAACATATTTTGCCAATGATTGTATACAGCTATTTCAATTAAGGTTGTCCCCATGCAAGCAAAGCGGAAAAGTCGAATACGAGCGCGAAAGGCTGCTGGGAATCGCTAAAAAAATAATGAATTTATTAGCGATTCCCAGCAGCCTTTCGCGCTCGTATTCGACTTTTCCGTTTTGCTTGGGGACAACCTTAATTGAAATAGCTGTATGCGAAAGAGATATCTCAAACGTGGTGGATACCATAGACGCTCGTTTGAAGTCCAAAGCAAAACATGTTGCGCCTGTTCCAAAAAACCATACACTGTTTGATTTCCTGTAATGTAAAAACTATAAAAGATATTGCAATGAAATAAGTTAGGTGCCAACTTAGATTTTGAGACTTTGATATATAATATTAAACAGTGAAAAGATGATAGGCTGCAAGTGGTCTGAAAGGAAGAGTTGCGTTTTCTACTTGAATTTCTTTGCTAATAACAATCTCGTGCGCTTATTTTCAGTACGCAGCAACAGTTTAGACTTTAGAAACTGCAATTCTTTCTTTCAAAACATTTGCAGCCAATCTCCTTCTTACTGTTGTTTTGGTGATTGTTTTTTTCTCGGGTGGCGTTAATTCAGGATTGGATATTAGCAGCAGTTGCTGTTCTGCACGGTTCGCTGCACAACATTTTTCGACACTCCTATTTTTGTAGCAATTGACCATTTGCGTAATAGACTAAATTTTGAACTAAACAAGTCTAGACAAAAAATTCGTCACAGCTTGAAGGAGCATCACAAAATTAGTAATATTCCAAAGTTTCGTTGCAAAATGTTGTAAAATGCGGAAAATATAGCCCTGCGAAATTTGCAATTTTCAGTAATTTTAGATTACAAACGGGAAATTGACAGCCCCAAACCCTTCGAGGCTGTCAATTTCCGGTTTGTAATCTAAAATGACTGAAAATTGCAAATTTCGCAAGGCTATATTTTCCGCATTTTACAACATTTTGCAACGAAACTTTGGAATATTACTAATTTTGTGATGCGCTTTGAAGCTGTGATGAAATTTTTGTTGAGATCAAAATTTAGTCTATTACGCAAATGGTCAATTTGTCGCTGTGAGTAACTTTCGTTTCTTAGAGCAATTGTTTGTCCTCTAATTCCTTCGCTTAAATCTTTAGCCATCCGTGACGCACAATCGTGTAGAGAATTAAATAAACATAATTATTATGGTAAAATTCATGAAGGACAAAATGCGGGAGACAATTGCAGATTTCAAGGCGCATGCATGTACCTAATGACAGTTTATTTTTCTAGAAGATTAACTTTCTCAATTTTTTGGCAATATTTGGAACTGGACTCGTACTTTTGGCACCCACTGTATATCAAAATCTCAGTTGGCCCTATTTGAATACAATGAAAGTTATTTCAGTGCAATATGTTTATAGTTTTTACGTTAGAGGAAATCAAACAGTATATAATTTTTTCTGTGTTGGTGTAATGTACTCAGGTGAATATGATGCTTGTGATGTTACTCTGAGTGTATATCCACACCGGGCAAGCTTGAAAAATATGCCTGACCACGGTGGGAATCGAACCTACGACCTTTGGAATACTAG